>PVJX010029858.1:0-22554 GCA_004027295.1 Dolichotis patagonum | reverse complement strand
GCCTAAGCCACCAGGACCTCCTTCCATGGGCTCCTGGTCCTGTGTCCCATGCCTGGTGCTCCTTCCAGCCGTCATGGTGCTTTCTGAAATGCTCCACACGCAAGGTGCTGCACAGCACCCGCAGGACACTTGGTTGCCCTCCCTACAAAATGGAGATGCTCTTGGGATTTTAGGGGAACTCGTGCTTGTGCTTGTGGTGGTGTTCCACGCAGGGACAAGGCATGGCTGGGGTGACAGCTCTGGTCTGCAAGCCTAGGGCAGGCCACACCACTGTGAACAACTTGAAAGAGGGCTGCTGGCTGTACCCAGGCTGCTGTCCCACCCCCTTGCCCCCAGGGGACTGATTTCTTCATATCTCTCCAAAATGTGAGTCCTCCTCATGAGTATTTATGATGCTGTAGATTTAACATAATAAAACACTTGGAGATTATGGATGAGCCAGTCAGAGAGAGTCAGGGTGTTCCGGGAGGGAGAGGAGGAAACACTTCAATCTCGCACATTAAATAAAAAATAGCTTAGCCCCAAACTGTCCTCCTGCAGCCTGGAAACAGATGGAAGCCTGGGAGTGGTTTCACACATCATCCTTGGCCCTGTCCTGGAGCTCAGGCAAGGGCGGGGCGGGCCTAGGGTGGCTGGTCCCTCCTAGAGAAGGTCCTGGGCGTGCTGAGCCATGTCCTCACACAGTGCCCTCCTTCCTTCCCAACACTCTGGGGTCTGGGCCAGGAGTGGAGCAGGGAAGAGGATGCAAAATTCAGATGGCCCAGAGGTTCCAGGTACAGACTGGGGAGAAGGTGTCACCATTCAAACAAATCCTGGCTCCCCTCTTAATGGCTGAAACCTGGGGGCAGCATCTCTGCAGGCCTGTTTTCCCATCGCCAAGCAGTCACAACTTCCTCCTGCCATGCTGTGTGAGGGTAGAAGAAAACTTGTACAGGACAGGACTGCTTGGAAGTGCATGCTACAGTCACTGGTGATCTTCCTCCTGGGCCCCTTGCTGCCACCTTTGAGCCCCAGTCCTGGGGCTGCTTCTCACCTGCTAGACTTCCTGACCACAGAGGAGACAGCACGGGGAGATGCAAGCCCAGGCCATCTAGCCGTGGCTCTGTGATCTTGGCACAAGCCCTGACCTACCCTGGGAAAACTCCCAACTCCCTCCTGAGATGCCAGGCAGACAAAGGGGGTCACCAAGGCATGGTACACTTGTTACCATTCAGAGGATGACTCTCCGATGGTGGGGGACAGGAGCTCTTATCCATGCCTGGATAGCCTGGACTATCCTAGTGGGACAAATCTCCTCTGTGGTCCCTGGAGCCAATAGCCAGAGGACAGAGAGGACCATGAGGGGGCTGGAGGACAGAGGCTGTGGTGTGAGGCCACGGCTTCTCCAACACCAGGGCTGCCCCTCCTCCCTCCTGCCAGGTGCTGCCTGAGACCTTGCTCTGTCTTTAAGGCTCTGCTCTTAGCATCATTCCTTCCTTCAGTAGGATACTGATGGCAGCCCCAGAGCCAGGGAGCCAGGCAGGTCAAGGCCCTTGGCACGTCAGACACTCCTTTCATGGGAAGTGTCTATGTTCCCTTGGAACTGTGTGGGCTTTGTGATAGCCTTGATCAGCTGAGTGCAGCAAGTGACACTATATGACTTTGGAGATGAGGTTACAAAACCATGAAGCTTCTCCTTGGCCATCTTCCAGTCAGTCTGTTACCCTGAGGCCCACAAGTGAGAGATGGGCATCCTTTCTGGCCCCAGCTGCTGTGGCAATTGCTTGAGGAACACAAGGCCACAGCTAAGCCTCACTGACCCTTAGTACATGAGGGGAACTAGCTATTGCTATTATTTCAAGTCACTTTGCTTGGGGTCATAATACACAATAGGTGGAATAGCTCCATAGCATGATATGTTTGGAAAAGTGGCTGTATTCAGGCTTAGCATGCAGAGGCACTGGTGCCACCCCCACCTTCCCTTGTACCCAGAGCAGGCATCACTAATCAATCCTAGCACATTTCCTGTGGCTGAACAGGATTACAATCCTGGCTTACAATCCTGTTCAGCCAGAGGTCCTGGTGGTTTACAAAGAGATTAGAGCTGAGTAAAACCCATCAGTGAACTGAGGTCTCAGTGGGCTGGAAACAAGAGAAGCCCAGGCTTCTGGACTACAGTAAAGTCTCTGTTATCACCCAGTGGAAACTCCTGAGAAATGCAGGCAAAGTAGCTATGGCTATAGCCCTACGAACTCAGACTGAGAAAGTGCCCTAAGAGTCACACGTGGGGTCCATGGGCCATGCTGACTGACAAATAATTCTTCTTCTGTGGTGTACCCAGATGGGGCATTCCCTACCCTTACCAACAACAGGTCTGCAATTCCCACTGTATGGAGTAGATGAACCCACTGATGCTGCCACCTAAGCCCTGGGTGGTGAGGTGACTCACGGCAGCAGCAAGACCAGAGCTGCAGGATGCTCCAGCTTCCAGCTGTTCTCAGGTACTTGAAAGAACAGCTCCCATGGGACTTGTTCCTGGCCCACTGTGCTATCAGCATGGCGTCCCCAGGCAGGCCCCTTGAGAGGAATAGGAAGGAAGGCCCCCGTGTGCCCACACTCTTGCTGCTGACTGGGACACCACGTGTGGCTGGAAGCTGAGAATCCAGCTCTTGACTGCGCCTCCCCCAGGGAATGACCTGACTTGTGATGACAGGTCCAAGCTGCTGTCCCCACTTGGTGACTACCAACAAAGCAGGAGCACAGCTGTGGTGGGCAGGGAGAGCAGGCCCTGGGGCTGGGGAGGCCTACCTGTTGACCAGCAGGAAGTTGGCCACGAGGCATAGCAGGGAGGGTACGGTGGAGGCGATGGCAAGGTAGCTCTCAAAGTAGTTCTGGAAGCACAAAAGTGGGGAGGCTGCTGTGGTCACTTGGAGACTGTGGTAAGGCCCCTCTGCTGTTATTTCTCCCACTGTCTCCAGTCACCCAGGAACATGGCTAAGTCCACCCAAGTCCATGTGGTCTCACCCCCGTCTCTAACCTAAGACACTCACTCTGTCCTTCAACCAACAGCCACTGATGTCAGGTGTGCTAACACTTAGCTGTGCTGAGTAATGGGATCCTAGGAAAGATGAGTCACTGGGTCCCCAGAGAGACCCATACTCCCACCCAGTCTACCAGGAGCTGTGGCAGTGGTGCGGGACTCTACGTATGTCTGAAAGGAAAAACTTTGACCTAGCTGCCTTCTTAACATATTGCCAAAATGTGACAACACCCAGGTTTGTCAGGACCCAGCCACATTCTCACAGTCTCAAAACCAAATGAGAGTGTAGAAACACACAGGCCCAGTGCTGGACTTGCTGTCCCAGCACTGCTACTACAGAAGGTCAAAGTCTTTTGAGGAAGCAGCTCCTAGACTGACCAGGCTGAGAGGAAAAGGTGTTTTCCTGGCCGCAGCTCTGGGACATGATCAAGGCTGTGGGAGGCCACAGAAGGATGAGGACATTTCTGATCACAGCACGGTGCAGTCAGAGCCGAAGAGGCTGTGAGCAAATTGGATATGTGTCGACACTCTGAGAACTGCCCATCCACAAGGATGGGGTGAACAGTGTGAGCACTATCCTTTAATATATCTGTCTTGAAAAACAAGATCCTAGAGGGGCTGGGAGCATGGCTCAGTGATAGAGCAATTGCCTAGCATGCAGGAGGCCCAGGGTTCAAATCCCAGCACTGTGAAACAAAATGACGTGCTGGAAAGGAAAGATGTTTTTGGCTTTGGTCACTGTAGGTCAAACCATGAACCCAAGGTGGGTAATGAATTCTAAACTGTGATAAGAGCTGCTGTTTATTAAGCATGTAAGAGATGTCTACATGCAAGGGTTTATATGACTTATACCATTTAACTCTAAATATCAAGCAAATAGAAAGAAATTGGGTGAGTTTTCCACTCTGGAAGCTTAAGAAATGTAACTTAACAGAGTAAACATTTTGATATCAAGTACAAGCAACGAGACACGCAAAGCTCCACTTTCCAAGGCTGGCTGCCAACTGAAGGATCACTAATGCACACCGGATGTGCTTCTCACCGGTGAAGAGTGTGGTGTATCTCACTGGGAGTGTAAGATGGAGTGTGAAGGCTTCTAACAGCTTAAACACTACGGGAAAAGATGTCAGAATTCCTGCTAGGCCCCCCCCCATTAGACGGACTGGTGAGTTACAAAGGGTTTCAGGTAGGAGGGTTAGGGGAGCCACAGTTACGCTTTCCAGAAGATGGAAATGGCCAGGGGTTTGAGCACAAGTCTCAGAGGAAATGGGCCTGTCGTCGACCTTGATATAGAGTCAGATTCTCCATTCTGGGCAGGTTTGATTGCCACCTGGAGGCTAAGAAAGAAGGATATCATAATGGGCCTCTCGGAGTCAGAAGCACAGACCCTTCCACAGCCCCTTTTAAGCATGCAGAGGGCTTTGTGGCCTTTGAAACCTGTGCCCTGGATATAAGGTCTCGGGCGGCCTTGCAATTAAAATGATAATCGCAGCGTGTGCAGTGGTCCATCAACCATGAGCCTCAGAAATAGTGTTCCGCCTTTGGGGCTCCATTGTGTTCACCAACAGGCTCAGCAGAGCCCGGGCTGGGCTGGGGCAGTCAGTCAATTCCACCCTGCCACAGTGGCTGGGCCTTGGGAGAGGGGGAGGGCACCGAGTGGGAGCAGTGGAGGAGGGAGAATGAAAGTCTGCAGAGTGGGGGGCCTTCCATTCTGTGGTTGCTCAATCAGTGGCCCATGAATGACTGTCACGTGGGCTGGAGAATCTCTTGGGAGAAGGCTCGGATTCCTTGAATGTTTTAGGGATGGGGATTTTTCCAGGTAACTGAATGTTCTGGTTTGTTAACAGTTAAGCAGAAGACCATGTCTTTTCATGTTGAAAGCTTTTCAAATATTGACAACTGAATAAGACTCTAAGTCCCTTTCCATTGTCTGAGTCCAGTTCCCTGCTTTGGACCTGGGGCTGTGCCATCGTTCCTATCAGTATTGATGGGAGCTACAGATGGTGGCAGAGGTGTCCATCAGTTTTTTTTTTTCTTATACTTTATCCTGATATAAAGATGTGTTTTTTATTTAATGCTTTGCTGCTTCTGTCTGTAGGTGCCGTTCCAGCAGAATGAGGTACGGTGGGCGGACTCTCGTGGTAGCCCCATGAGCCCTGCCTCCTGTGCAGTATGCAATTCCTTGCAGAGTGGGCTTCCCACCAAGGAAGTAAGTCAAAGGTAAACAGTGCCCTTCAGGAAGGAAGGAAGGCAACCATGTCACAGACCCCCCCCCCACACACACACAGTGGCAAGGAAATGGGAGTGATTTAGTCTCCTTCAACAAACTGAAGCCTTCAGTTCTACAACCACAAGGCACTGAATTCTGCCACCCACCTGAGTGAGCCTGGAAGTGACCTTTCCCTGGTGGCCCCTTGGCTGGGACAGCAGCGCTGGTGGACACCTGGCTTGTAGCTTGAGGGTTTAAGCAGAAAGAAGCCCCAACCACAGTGTGCCCAGATTACTGGTCTGCAGAAACTATGAAATAGTAGTATGCTGTTTAAGCCACTACAATTGTAGCATTTTGTCACACGGGGTTTCAGAGAGCTGGGCCCCTACATCGGGGTCTTTTTGAACACTGCAGCCTTCCTGTTTCAATTTATACCTATTCCTCTATAAGGACAAGGACAGCTCACTGTGGTCCTTCGGTCAGTCTCCTGCCAGACACAGAGACTGATGCACTTGTCCACTAGGAGAATGAAGACCATGCTTGCTGAGCACCCCAAACCCTTCAGCCTGTCTTCTGTGGAAACTGGGATTTTTCTAAGTGGTCGTGCTGATTTAAAGAAACAGACTAGATTTATGTGCCACTGTGCTGTCTGCGCATTCCATGCATGGCTGGAGGACAGGCAGGAAAGGCTGCAGAATTCCAGGCAACTCCCCCACCCAGGATGCTAACGAGAGAGGTGCTCACAGTGGGCATTCTGAATGCTCCAAGGCATACGGGGCAAAGTCCAGCTCGGAGTCATGGAAAAGAAAGTTCATTCTTTGAGTGTCAGATCTGACTTCCTGCCTCCCACGATCTCACCAGGCTGTCTACACCCTGCAATTACCTGGAGCTCAGGAGGGGCTCAATACTCAGCCTCTGGTACCAGCAAAGCCAAAGGTCATCCTCGGTACCCATAGGGTGACCCAAGTGGGGACATGGAACCCCCACAGGACATCCGAACACAGCAGCTCACACATGGCCTACACAGACCCCAGCCCATTTGCTCTTACTGCAGTGGGTAAGGATGAGGCAGAGCTGGACTCCCCATCATAGTCATGAGAAGCCTGAGGCCGACAGAGTTGCACAGCTGGGCGGCGCTGGCAGCAGGACTTTCTGACACTGGGCAGAGCCACCTGCACCACCACTCTGCAGTCTCGCTGAGGTCGCCCTGTCACACCTGCAGTAGCTGACTCCATGGTGAGGAGCACAGTGCCTCCCTGTTTGCCCCAGTGCCCAGGCTGGCAGCCTGCAGGCCATCCCAGCCATGAGCACTGACCAGCTCCCAACCCTGAGTGCTCATTCACACAAGCTATGGTTCTCTCCACGTGGGCAGCATCTTCCCTCTGCCCAGCCCTGAAGCTCAGGTGACCTGCCCAAGGCAGCAGATGATGCAGTTCGCTGTCTCTTTCCTCTGCCTGCAGGTGTGGACAGAGCGAGGAGGTGTGCTAGCTGTCACTAGTCTCAAAGCCCCCGCCCATTGCCCTGGGCATGACCACGGGCCTAGAGATCTGAGCAGTGCTAACAAGAGAAAGAAAAGATTAAGAGAAAAGCTGCCAACTCTACCAGCCACTAGGAATGGATGGGCACGGTTGGTGGTAAGCAAGGACCACGTTAAAAAGGAAAGTAAGGGCTGGGACACAGCTCAGTGGTGGACCAACTGCCTAGCATTCTCGAGGCCCTGGGCTCAATCCCCCAGCATGGCAAAAAATAAAAAAATAAACAGAGATGCTGGGTAGCACTGAGCAGCCTTCCAGCTTCTCTCCTGACAGTTGCAGTCCTCACAATGTCCTCGGGGATGGAGCTGGGGACTCAAAACCTACCCCAGAGGTGCCAGCAGCTCCCAGATGGCAAGTGAATGTAACCAAGCCCGTTCTGGCAAGGGGATGGGGACATTTGATTCCTTGTGATAAGGAAACTCATTTTCATCTGCTACACTTTAACCCAGTGTGGGATCACAGGAAAGGGGAGAGATGCTCTTCAAATGCAATTTTAAGACCAAATCGATCCTGCTGGCCAGATATGCAGCCAATTTTCCTCCTCCCCACCACACTGAGGCTCCGTGCTAAGCGGCTCTTCTGGAAGAATCTGATTCTGGGCTCAGGGTCCAGGTAAAGAGGTTTCTCCAGGCAGGGAGGCCCCGGAACGAGCCCGTTTAATCTCTGGCAGACCCTAGTTAAGCTTCCTTTCCGCTGAACGCCATTTGGGTACTTTGAAATAAGTGCAGCAAATTAGTTATGAGCTGCGGCAGCCTCCGAGCCTGAGGTGCCACGAGTGGCTCCGCCAGGCAGCTTTGTGTGGCCCCCACTTCCAGAACGCATGGTGGAGGCAGCTGGGCTCCTGTGGGGCGAGAAAAAGCGATTCCAGCCTGGGGGTGGCAGCTCGAGGCAACAGAGCATTACCTGGATCACAGGGGCATGAAATTAGCAGCAGCGAGCAGGCTGGAGCCAGGAATAGTTCGCCGATGCAAACTTGCTGCTTTCTGTAAGTGGAGTTCTGGGCCTGGATGTCATAGGGTGGCACCCTTGACCTGGGCCCAGGCACATAGCATTCGTGGGCAGGGAGAGAGTTAAGTAAGGGTTATGGGGGGGGGTCCCCTCACAGGCAGGCTGTGTCCTTTCTGTGGGTCCCAAGGCCCTGTGACTGGGGTATTGGTTCAAGGAAGGACAGGCAGAAGGCCGAGGGCATGAAGGAGCTGGGGCTGCATGGGCGGGGAGGGAAGACAACGTGACAGGACCCCCGGCCCACACAGGAGGGACCAGATGGCCAGAGCACCAACGGCAGCAGGAAGCAGACATCAGAACCAGACAGGTCCACCTGGAAAACCCCAGGCAGACAGAGCCACTGCTACCCTGAGGGTGGGGAGCCCGATCAGAGCTCTGCAGCCTGAGTCCTCATGACCTCGGCTTCTTGGGGCGTCTCCAAGCCTGGGCTCACTAAGAGCTGGAGGCCACCCCAAACGCCACCCTTTCCCCACACCTCCTTGGGAATCCCTGTGAGAGGGTAAGGAAAGTTCCCAGGCCTCCTGGAGGGTGCTTTGCTGTGGTCCTTGTCAGAAGGAAGCGCTCGAGGTAACTTCTCTCCTCTCCCTAAGATAGGTTGAGCCAGGTGTCATGGTGCACACCAGCACTTGTGAGGAAGACTACTGTGACTTTGAGACCAGCCTGGGCTACATGGTGAGTTCAAGGCCAGCCCGAACTGCATAGTGAGCTCCTGCCTCAAAAACAAAATTGAAAAGTAAAAAGACTGGGTTTGTCTTCCAGCCTAAACTAACTTCCAGGAGGCTGAGCCATTAACACCTGCCTGTACTTTCTCTTCCCTGCACTGCTGACTGCCAAAGAGCCTACCCATGGTCACTTGCATCCTGGGACACTGCTGCCAGCCACCATGCCCCTCTTCCCTTCCCTCCTCACCTGAAAGTGGAGTCCCACCTTGCCTCACCTGTCCAGGGCTATTCTGAGGACTCCCTCAGGGCATCTCCCAGGCCCGGTCTCATTCCTCCCACTACAGAACTCTCTGCTACATCTTCCTTCCATAGTGGGTTGAAGGGTGCCCACCCCCTCAGCCAGTGTCTACCCAGAAACTCAGGATGTGAGTCCATGTGGTACAGGGCTTTTGCAGATGATGTTAAGATGAGTCATAGTGAAGTAGGTAGACCCTAACTAAACTCAGCGCCTGAGCTGAGGCAGGACAATCCAAGTTTAAGCACAGTGTAGATATCTTAGTGAGATCCTGTCTCAGAAATGAAAACTATAAAAAGGACTGGGGATTTAGCTCACTGTGAAAGCCCTGAGTCCAATATCCAGTGCCTCTCCCCACAAAAAAGGTAGAGGAGCAAGAGCACAAAAGGACACAGGGAGAGGCCACATAGAGAGAGGCAGAGGCACCAGGGAGGACAGCAGAAGCCAGAGACTCTTCCTGAAGCCTTATTTCCAGCTTCCTGGTCTACCACCCTCATTCTGGCACTCAAGAGAAATGGACGCATTACCCTTCTAGTACCTCGCCCCTTGATCCTACCAATCCTACCTACCCAGCAGGGCTGGTGGCTGTCCCCTTCTCCAAGCAGCCTCGCCTCCAGGGCCCCATCTCAGTGCACTGTGCCCTCTCCATTGCCCATTTTCAAGACACTTTGTCAGTGCCCATATAGTGGGAGCTACTGGACAACATGTCACCCCAAGATGATATTCTGAAGCCCCAGAACACAGGCCAACCCATGCTGTCCTGCTGCAACACTCTTCCTCCTATCCCCTCTACCTGGTCTTCCAGTCCAGCACCAACATACACGATGGTCCCCCACAGCACTATGGCAGTTTCATCCTTGGGCAAATACATCAAGCTCACGGATGCTGTAGGTCCGTGGGATTTGGCCCTAGTCTCTGCTCACAGGATGAGCCGATTAGAGGTTCAGCCACTGTAGATGCCTGGGCCATTCTATCTTTCATCTCTTGTAGGGCAGTTTGTGCCATGTGATTGGGGAAAGGAGGAAGAAGGTCATCCAGGAACCTATCTAACCACTCTGGTCTGACCAGGTCAGTATGTGCAGCTCCCAGAAGCCCCTGCACACAGGCTGACAGCAGACAGTGGTCATGTCTATGACATACTGGTGGTTGGGAGGTGACCTGGGGTACTCCAGCCAGGAGAACCGTAGGAAGGTGCCCTTTGCCAGCCAGCAGGCACTGCCTTGCCCCACACGCCAGTTTGCCATTCCTTAGGAGGCAGGTTCTCTTTGCAGGTGACACAGCAACCACGGGCTGCTACAGGCCTCAGGCACACATGTGCACACACAAACGCAGGACCATGAGAGTCCAGCAGGGCCTCAGATCCCCAGCAATCACCAGGCCCTTCGCAGCCAGCCACCGCAACCCTAGTAACAAAGCCACTCAGTTGCTTGTGCAAAGACTCCAATCTGGGTTCTGCTCTAGATGCTCATGATGATCAGTCATCTAAAAAGATACCAGAGTACTCCAGGCCCAGGCCACCCTCTGATGTGCAGAGGAAATCGCCTCTGGATTCTAAGGAGGTGTGCAGGAAGAAATAAAATCGAAGGCAGAGAGCAGTGATCAATAGTCTAGAAGAAGCTGGGAACACGCATAGGTGGAAGAGGGAGCTGTAAGCATGCAGGGAGAAAATGGGAAGAGAATTAGAGCAGTCAAGGCCACCAAAGGAAGGCAGGACTGACAGCATGTTAGGCTGGGTTTTTTCTTTCCCTCTGTAGGATATGGCAAGAGCTAAAAAGAAAAGAAAAAGCCATCACAGGTGGATTTATTAGGAATGGCACGCTGGCTGGACCTGCAGTTAGAATCAGAGGGTGGACAAGGGAATAAAGAAAATTGACTCACTTTTGGCTTTAATTTTTAAAAAATGGTTTGGAGCAGTCATCCATGCCAGCCCAAGTGACAGGCAGCTGGCAAGGAGGGAGATGTCTGCCCTCTGTGCCAGGCAGCTTCCTACCCACCCATGCCTTGGGGCAGGAAGCCGGCAGCCCCCTCCATCCTATCTGAGCCCAAACCATCCCTGCTGTCTCCATTTCTGGGGTGACAGTACTCAAGCAAAACCCCACCTTGCTACATTTTGGTGGCATGAGGGGCAGTGTTCAGCCAGCACCATTCTTGGGAACTCTGAGAAAGCCTAAGCATCTATTCCATTTGGAGATAGATCTGCATGGCCCTTACATGGCCCCTGGGGGCACCATAGCCCTTTCATGTCTGGGATGGTCTCCAGGAGAGACCACCTGGGAGATGCACCTGCAGGACAGGGCTGAGGATCTGGAAACTGACCATGAACCCTGCTGAGGGCTCCAGGGACCTGGAGGCTCTGGGATTGCAGCCCCTACTTTTAAGCAGCTCCATGACACCAGCAAATCCTTTATTGTCCCCCCTTCCCTCCTCTGCAGAACAAGATGGCTAGGAGGCTGGTGGCAGAGAATGCAGCAGGCTTTCTAAATTTCAGATTGCAGCCCACAAAAGGACAGGAAACCCTTTTTCTTTTTTGGAACCAGGGATCGAATTCATGACCTTGCACTTGCCAGGCAGGTGCTTGTGCCACTGAGCCATATCCCTGGCCCTAGGAAACCCATTTGATGGGTTGTGGTGAGAATTTTATTTTCTCTTGCTGCCTTTTTTCCTCTTACTAAAGACGAGAAGTCTGCATCCTTGCCTGGGACCCTCTCCTCTGAGGGGGACCCGAGCCCTTGGGCCTCTTCACACACCCCATTCCCACAGGGCCGCCCTTTTCCTCCTCTCCCACTCCCTCACCGCTGGGTCCCTCGCATCAGCCTGCAAACCACCTGCTATTGTCTCATACTCACAGGGACAGAGGAGGAAGTAGATCCCTTCCCTAGTTCCCTGCAACCCTGGCTTCATGGCCCTGTCTCTGTTTAAATCAAACTCCCCGAAACAGGTCTCTAGGGGTACCATCTCTACTGCCCTTCTCCCCGTCCCTGGTCCAGCTGCTGCTGTTCCCTCCAAGGTGCTGCTCCCCAGGGTTTTCAACCGCCTGCACAATGTCAAACCCGAGGGCAAACTCTCCATCTTTGTCCTGTGTGGCTTATACCAGCAACACCACCACTGATCCCTTATTCCTCTTTGACAACCACAATCAGAAAGAGGGTTTGTTTTTAGATTCAGATAACATTTCCTGCAAAAGTAGCTTTCATTACAGACATGGAGGTCTCACCAGGTACAAAGTGCCTCAAGGTTAGGAAGCTTTTAACAATGCAGACACAGACTTCAGGGGTCAAAGGGTGGACAACATGGGCTCAGAAGGCCCAGGTCTGCATTCCAGATGTCACTTACTTTCTATCTGGGAGCAAATGACTTACCCTTGTCTGGCCTTAGTTCTGCGTTCTGTAAAATGGACAAAAGACAGTGATGACCTGGGCTATAGCAAGGACCAAGAGAGACCCTGAAAGCAAAGCCTTGGGCACCCCGTTCAGTCATTAGGGGATCCGTGTCCACCGTGAGGGCTGCGGGTGAGGCTGGGACTCTGTGCACTCCTTGCAGACAGCAGCTGGGCGGCACAGGTATTCTAGGCCTTTCCTCCCCTGTGACGCTGGAGTGCCATGTCCCTGTTGCCAGCATGGAAAGCCACAGAATCCCCCTCAAACCACCTGGCAGGTAGGGGCGCTGCCAGGATTGGAGTCCTCTTGTGGAACCTGGGTTCCTCTCTGTGACTCTGGGGCCCCAGGAGACAAGATAGCCCCGGGTATGGAGCTTTAACAAAATAAATGACCCAAAATTCTTAAAACTCCTGGGCAGGTGACCCCAACACCCTGGTAGCTCAGAGAGGCCCCTGGGCTAGCCCAGGGCCTCCCAGCACCAGGGTGGCCTCTTTCCTTGTCCATGGCTTCAAGGGCTTTGGCTTTGTGCCGCCCCTGGTGCAAGGATGCCCAGAGGGCCTGGCTGGGCCTACTGCTCCTCTGGGAAGTGAAAAGGAAGAGAAGGGGATGACAGCGCCCTCTGTTCCCCAGTCACACGCACGTGGCTCCTCAGCCTCACCCAAAGCAGACATCTACCTGAGGAGAGCAAAGGGCCCCAGGCCATCACCCAGGACTTCAAGCTTGGGGACAGCACAGCCAGGCTTAGGAGCTCTTCAAACTGAGCATCACACCCTCTACCTAGGTCTCAAGGGTCCCATGCTCTCTGCTGAGATGAGGCCAATTCTTTGGACTTCCAGCAGGGTGGCAGATTCTCCGAGATGGACACCTGCCCCTCCAGTGCCAGGTTGAACAACTTGATCTGTACTGCAGGAAGTCCTTCGAGGAGGTTCACCCAAGTCTCTTATGATGTAGCCAGAGCCCACTGAATGACCGTTACCTCCACTAGGATAATGGATAGGACAGCCTAGGACAATGGCTCTCCATTGGCTGTGTGGGAGCCTCACAGAGACAGCATGGACACACTTGTACCCAGTTACTTCTCGGCCTGACCATGCCAGAACTGGCTGGGGAGGGCAGGCAGGGTTGTTATTAAAAGGTGATGCCACTGTGCAGCCAGGGTCGAGGACACCAAGGCAGATGGTCAGAGC
Source organism: Dolichotis patagonum (assembly GCA_004027295.1). NCBI lineage: Eukaryota > Metazoa > Chordata > Mammalia > Rodentia > Caviidae > Dolichotis > Dolichotis patagonum. The sequence continues at coordinate 9,265 of PVJX010029858.1, read as the reverse complement.
AGAGCATGCTGGTTATGCACAGGCTCTACCAACTCCAGCCTGGACCACTGTCTTTGTGCCACTTGCTAGCAAAGGACCTGGCGTGTGCTTTAGTCTCCCCATCTGGATATTGGGAAAGCAATACTAGCTTACCAGACTATAGGCCAGTGAAGGAAAAGTGGCGGGTGGGCACAGGCTACATGTAGCAGGGACTTGAGAACATCAGCAGATCACTATCAAGACCTCCGATGACCCCTCTTCAGCTTCCTCTTCTCCACACTAGTTCTTTCTGGTTACTTTCAGCCCTTCCTCTCTGGACTGGAAGGCCTACCCTTTGTCACAAAGACGGACATGCTCGCTGCCTCTTTTAGGGCCTGGGAGACTGAGCCAGAACCAGGGGCTGTAAATAAGGGGAGGCACTGCCCCAGCCCTCCCTATCTGCTGGCTCAGGCCAACCCCATCTCCTTCCCTATGGTAGGAAGCCCACACTTCATGTCTATGTCTATGCCAGCTGCCCAGAAGGTCAGGACTCCTCTGGCAGTGACCACTGTGAACTCTCAATACAGAGCCTGGCCATCCCTATCTCAGACTGGAGTACGGGGCCTTCCTCCTCCACCGCCGGTGGTAACCAGCCACGGACATGTGTGACGTGCTGCTGTGTGCTGGGCACGACGGCCGGTGTGCCGGGGCACAGGGACGTTCAGTGTGGGAGCCGTGCACTGTCTCCCGAGAGCTAACAGGTTGTGGGGGAGGCATCCCCGGGTGCCCTGGGACCTCAAGCAGGTGCCTCCCAGGGAGCTGCAAAGCCCCGCAAGCTGCGGCCGGCCAAGCCCAGGAACAACGGCTGCCTGGTAGAGCACAGCACCCATGGCTGCGTGCGAGCGCTTGGTGGAGACACACACAGGGCTCTGGGGCTGCCGAGGAGCCCCACAGGCTCTAACACACAGACAGAAACCATGGGCCCTCCTGCCCAGCTCCCTGTGCTGCCTTGACCCCGGGCAGCCGGTACAGCCTGCAGGAGGCACTGGAAAAGGGGGTCCCATGAAGGAGGAGGCACAAAGGACACTGTCAGTCTGGTGCCCAGGGCCCAAGATCAGGAACCTGAGCTTGTAGGCTGGAAGAGTAGGTCAGACCAAGGACATGTTCCCTGCAGAAGACTGGTGGAGTCAGGATATGGACTGGCTCCTGTCCCCAGGATGGTCCCCTCTACACTGCATTCTGAGTGTGACCACTTATGTCACCATCTATTCACTTACATTCTCCATGAAATTCTCAACAGTCCTTCCTAGCTGTGTGATCCTGGGCAGGTTACTTGACCTCTCTGAGCCTCTGGCTTTTCGTCTCCAGGAATAGGTTTCCTGCCTTTCAGGATTAGGGAAAGGACACCCCTAATCCAGGTGTTACACCCCTGCCAGCATGCTGGGCCCAGGAAATGGCAGCTGCCTGCATTCTCTTTGGCTGCCTGCACTTGGCCTGCTGTAGCTCACCGGGCTTTGCAGCTCCCTGCAAGGCACCACTTCTTCGTTTATGCTCTAATTTTTTTGGTCCGGGGCCAACAGAAAACAGACGAGAGAGCCCAGCAAGAAGGTGTTTTCTAAACCATCTCCGAATCTGTTCAGGCAGAAGGAAATGAGCTGCGGTGGGAGATGACCTTGGAAATGACTTAATTTGGAATGTGTGTGTGTGTTGGGGGTCCTGTTCAAACATTCCTGCTGCATCTGACTCTCCCATAAATGTCTTCCACCTTCAAAATATATTAAAAGGAAAACACAGAAATGAACCAAGTCACCCCTCAGATAATGGAGCTGCAGGTGGTGGCAGGAGACAACCCCCATTTGACTCTCCTGCTCCTTCCTCTCTAGTGGCTCTCAGGACGCAGGGCCAGCCAGTACCACATGCAGGGAAATCTAGAAGAGGCAGAAGCACCAGGGAGGTGGGTGGCAGGCGTGAGGAATGAGGCAAAGAAAAATGGCCTGCAAAATTCACAACACCCAGCATGCTCGCTTCCTGGAGCTGGCCCATGAATCGAGGGGTGACAGGTCTCTCATCTCCGATGCCAAGAGCCAGGAGCTTCGGGCAGCCGTAGGCACTACATCCGCACCTGCCAGCACTTGGGAAGAGGCAATAAAGCATCATGGCAGGGCCAGGAATGCTAAGTGCCTGCAGCTGGGAAGATGGCCACGCGTGCTCCCCGGCAACGAGGCCAGCTCAGGACCACACCGGCCATGCTGGCTGGCTTATCCTCCTGTGCCCAGAGGCAGAGATGGCCAACAGAAGTGGGTCAGGACAGGTGTGCACACAGGTTGGCTGGCTGGCTGGCCAGACAGGCAGCAACCTTCTGCAGGAAGCCTGATGGACAGCCCAAAGCTGGGACGCTTGAGTCACTAGTAAATAAGGAAGGTGGTAAAGCAGCCCAGGGAAGCAGGCGTGGGCAGTGAGTGGTGGAGATTGTGGGCAGGGCCCTGAATGATTGCGGCCATAATCATGTTTATAGGAAGCTGGGCTTGGTGGCACACACCTGTAATTCCAGCCCCAGGAAAGCTAAAGCAGAAAGACTGCCATGAGTTCAAGGCCAACATGGTCAAAGCCAGCCTGAACCACATAGTGAGACCCTGTCTCAAAAGACCAAAACAAAATAACGTTTATACAGCAGCTTGTGACACGTGGGCATGGACTCTCATCATAACATCCCTGAGAAGGAGGTGGCAGCGGCGGTTGTGTCCTCTTACAACCAGGAGAGCAAGGCAGCACCGATGCCAGAGTCCAGCGCTGAGACAGACAGGACCTGGACCCAGAGACTCTCCCTAGTTTAGTCCACCGAGCCCATCAGTCCTCAGAACACAGGAGTCCACACTTGAGGCACTGGGACTGCATCACTAATGAGTTCCCAGGGTCAATGGTCCCTGGACCACACAGAGAAGTAGGGCTCTAACCATGGTGCTCCATCCCTAAGGATGTCTTCTCCACACAAATAAATCCAACCCCAGCTCTGGATCTGGGGGCATCTGTGAATTCCCAGGACGGCAGAGAAGGCCACCAAGGTGTCGGAACTGCAGCGGGTGTGGAATGTGGGATGAGAAAGTCTTAGAAAATACCAATTGTAATCTAGACGTGGTGGCACATACCTGTAATTCCAGTATTCTGGAAGGATGAGGCAGGAACATCCCAATTTAAGCCTAACCTGTGCAATTTAGACTCTCGCTCAAAGTGAAAAATATAAAGGCTGGAGGTGGAGCTCCGTGCAAAAGACCTGCATTCAAACCCTACCACTCACAAAGGAAAACAAAGAGAAGAACCAAGTTTCCATCCTCTGACTCAGGCCCTGCTCCCAGGCTGAATGCCCCACTGCCCTGTGCACAGTTGAGCTCCATGTCATCCTTGTCCCAGCAGGTGCCTGAATAACTTTTTCTTTAACTCCTTGCCCTGCCCCCCTGGGAAAAGTCACTGGCAAAGTGGGCCACTGTGGGTGGGTGGGGGAGGGGGCTCAGTGCCACAAAACCAAACACAATCTAGACTTCTCCACTGGAGGTTCAAGGTCCAGGCAATGACTACACATGTCACTGTACCACCTTCCCCACCACTACACAGGGGAGTCCACAGCCTGCTCCACAGCTGGTCCTGTTCCCTGGAAGGTCTCACTGTTCTTCACATCCGCTCCCTGTGAGTTACAGTGACCCTTCCCTTGGGACCAGACTATTCCTCAGCAACATTTCATTTTCCCCCACTCTAGGTTTGGAGATGCTCTGTGTTACAGTTTGTGTCTAGGTGGCCTCCCAAGCCTCATTCCGTCATGGAGGCGGCTGAATCTAGCGTTTGTTGATTAGTTCACTGTCTAGCGCTGGGATTGGCGGTGTGAGGGCTGCATCCGCTCAGGGGCAGAGCCGGCATACAGGGTAAAGGTGGGAAGGAGGCCAGCTTTTCTCTTTTGCCTGTTTGTTCTTTCTCTTTGCGGCCACTATGAACGGTTGCCCCTCAGCTACCCCTTGGCCACGCCACCCAGCCTTGGAGCCAGCTGAATATGGACTGAAACTTCTAAAACTGTAAGATAAACAAGCCTTTCCTTCCGTAATTTTGGTGTCAGGTATTTTGTCTCAGCAATGAGAGAAAAGTAACCAAGACACTCTGAGTGTCCCTAAAGTTTCGCTTGTTGAAATGTAGTCCCTGTCTTACGGGTCAAGAGGGGAAGCTTAATCTGACTGTGAAGCTGGGTGTGGTGGCACATGCCTATAATCCCAGCATTTGGCAAGCTGAGGCAAGAGGAGGATCCTCGAAAGTTTGAGACCAGCCTGGGCTACAAAGTGACCTCAAGGCCAGCCTAAACTGCATAGTGAGAACCTGTCTCAAAAAGATGAAAAAAAATCCATCTATGGTATTTTAAGGGGGAAACTTAGGGATAAATAGGACTAGATGGTGCCCTTAGAATGGAACCCCAGGATTGAATCCCAGTGGCTCTGTAAGACCAGACTTACACACAGACACACACACACACACACACCCCTGGGCCACCTCGGGACCGTGGCAAGGCCATCACCAGGTGCAGCCTCTGACCTGGCCCCTCTCACCATAGGTCACCTAGACTGTGGTATTGTGTTATAGACACACATACTCTGGTCCCCTGGGATAAAATGACACTTAAAGATTGTACTTCTCAGCCTCTGGTGCAGCTTGTGAGTTCTGAGCAATGCAATACAAACAGAATTTATTTCTAGAAATTCTTAAAAACAATTGGCATTTCTTCCCCTTCCTACTGATGGAATGGCTGGAGCTTCTACAGCCATTTTAGATTATGAGGTGACCTTGGGCAAGAGTTATACATGAGGAAGGAACTATGTTCCTGACCCTGCAGGACATCATAGAATCTGTAGGCTACTTCCCCAGCCCCAGACTCGAGGAAAAAATGACCTTCCATCTTGTTTGAGCCACACATCTTTCAGACTTTTCTGAAACTCCAGCTGAACTTAATGCTACTGAATCCATGCCTTCAAACTCCTGGGGACGTGGACATTGGAGTCCTGGGTCTGACATACTACTCTACATAAGGTCACCACGAGCTTCTTTCTCCCCAGGTACAGAATAAGCAATGTGGAGGCTGGGGCAATGTTCCTACCCAGCTCCCTGCCACGGGTGGTGTGAGGCCTCACACGCCACACAGAGCAGGTCTTGGCACTGCATGCAGTGCCACACAGCTTTACCTCCACGTCCCTTACCAGGATGTCAGAGTCCTCGGGATCCCTCCTCGAGGCCGGGCTGGAGCAATTGCGGAGCTTGAAGGCCCAATACTCCTTGGCAGTGACAAAGAAGTTCCAGGGCAGCAGGCCGCCAATTCCCAGGCTGAAGAAGATGGCATAGGCAGCGTGGCAGTGGTCCTTGGGCCTCTGCAGGCCGGGCGGTGGGCGGTCCAGTTGCTTCCCCAGCAGTGTCTCCCGCTCGGCCCGCGTTGGGCTGCCGGGGACTCTGTAGGTGGAGTTGGCACTGTGATGCTCGTCATCCTCTGGAACAAAGGCCACTGTTGGGGCAAGGAGAGACCCAGACAGGGGAGGTGAGCAGACACCGCAGCCAGGCGCAGCTGGGGACTTGCCTGCCCTGCAGTGAAACTGTACCTGCTGCTGGGTCACTAGACCCTGGGCTGTGGCCTCAAGAATCAGGAAGACAGGGGCCGGGGGTTTAGCTCAGCGGCCTAAGTGCCTGCTTGGCTAACGCAGGGTCATGAGTTCGATCCCCGGCACCAAAAACAAACAAACAAAAAAACCCAAAGAATCAGGAAGACAAAACTCAGATGTGGAGGAAGACAGGATGTCAGAAGTGCAAGTGACCTCTGAGGTCATCCAGCCAGGCAAGGGCAGGGCAGGTAGCACACAAGTGTGGGACAGGCTGGTGCAAGACTCTGGTCCAATCTAGGAGGACCAACCTGGTCTAAGACATTCTCCCTTCTCCTGTATGCGGCCTTTGGGAAATGAAGCAGGACCCCCAGGGGCAAAGAATCATCTCTAAACTCGGTCCAACTTTATGCCAAAAAAGTGAGCATAGCGCGTAGGAATGATACTCATGCAAAAAGATATGTTGGGGACAGAAACACACACGCACAGCCCTCTGTTCTACAAGGCACAGACTACCTCCAGAAGGACACTGAAGAGATTTCTTCAGTCCTGCTACGCTGCTCAGGTTGCCCTTGAACTATGTAGGCCAGCATGGCCTTGAGTTCAGGAGGTCCTCCTGCCTCAGTCTCCCAGGTGTCTTTACAGACGTGTGGCACCACGCCCAACTAAGACATTTCTAACAGTGGAAGGAGATTGGGTCAGGGAGGAGAACCTCACTGCTCATTCACTTTTTTCTGCCTTTTGAATTCTGAACTATGTGAATTTATTAACTTTTCAAAAACAAAAATTAAAATTATAAACAAAAATAAAGTCATTTAAATTAAATACTTTTTTTCTTTTTAAAGCACGAGATGTCTAGAGCTGCCTCCAGAGCCAGTGTGATCTTGCAGTGTCCATTTCTCATTTCAGCGGTGGGGAAACAGAGGCCCAAAGCACAGGCCACAAGGTAGGAAGGTGGTGGGGCCGAGGTCTGCAGGTCCTGCCCAGGCCTCCATCTGTTCATCTCTCCCCAGGAGACAACACAACAACAGTCTGGGTGTGTACTGCTTGTGTGGCTTTGGTCACTCTACCACACTTTGAGCCTTGATCTCCTCGCCCGTCAATCCAGAGAGGCCTGTTTTACAACAGTCTGTGACTCCCACTGTCTGTGGTGCCCAGCCTAGAAGTAGCCAGTCAACAAACCTCAGCAGCTACCTCCCCCCACCCCCAGCGTCCCAGGATTGTCTCCTGGTTCACTGGCTCTGAGGTGGCTCTCGATGGCACCCAGAATGTGACAGCAACTTACAAATGGGGACTTAAACTCCCATGGTGCTGAGGATGGGACAGTTCAGGCCCCCCCACTACAGCTTTCTGCTGACCCAGTAAACGAATGCACGTGTCATGGCTGGCAGAAGCACTGAGCCAGAGGGCCCCTGCCCTGCGGGATGGGAACACCCCTGACAGGGCTCAGCAAACTCTGCGATGTCAGGAAACATCAGATCATCCCCTGGCATCAGCCAAAAGTTACTTTTCCTTCTTCAGAGAAAAAGATTGAGGCCTTCAGGGCCCTTGCTCTGTCCCACATTCAAACACAAAGAATCGCAACAGCTCAAAGTCAGTCCAGAACTCACAGATGCCCAGGTCGTGCCTCGCACCAGAGCCCGACAGCAGCCTAAGTACTGCTGGTTACACCTCTAAGACTCCTTTCTCAGACGAGGGTGGGGGGTGGGTGGTGGTCTAAGGCTCAGCACAGCTGTGACTCACCTAAAATCACTCAGCTACCAGCAGCAAATGTGAAGTTACACAGCTGCGGAGTATGGGGCCTATAGGAGACTCCTCAGCCTCCCTGGAAGGACAGACTGGGAACCTGACCCTGCATCTGCCAGGTCCTAGCTCCTGAAGGCCTCAGAGCCAGGGATCTGGGACCAGCAGTGAAGGGGGTGCTGCAGGCACACTCATCATCTTTTACTGAATATCTGGGCTCTGTATCCCACCACACCCCTACCCGGGCACTGCCAATGCGGGCAGGGCAGCTCGGGACTCCTGGCTCCCTGTTTGGGGTGTGATCCCAGCCTCCTATGTGGTCCTCCCCTGTGGGGCATTCAGACAAGGCTTCAGGCCATCCGGGTCCAGAGTACCAGTCAGCAAGTCCATTTTAAACTCCCGTGGCCAAGCAGAGCCTCTCCTAAGCCTCAATCAGCCAACAAGAACCTAAACCAGACAGGGTGTGCACATACACACACACCTCTGCGCTCAGAATCAGTGTCAGAAGGGGTAAAAGGTAATCAGGACCCGTGGAGAAGAGCAGAGCTGCAAGAGGTGCAGACATTCCAGCTGGAAGGGGGCAGGGGTGTGAGGGCCAACAGCCCGGTGACTCAGCCCCCACCTGCCCAGGGCACCTTCCCAGCTCCTGTGTCTATTTGTCCAGGACCACTCAGCCTTGACCAAGCTTCTGAAGAAGCCAGGAATTTTCTCTAACCCGGGTCACAGGCTGGGGCACTGGAGTGAGCAAAGTCTTATTACTCTTCATAAAAGCTAGTTGCTGGCTTTTGGATTTAAAAAAAGAAAGACAAAGCAAAGTAAGGAAGCGTCCAAGCCTCCCCTGGGTGGCCACCGCTGCCTGGGCTTGCTCCCTCCTCGGGGGACCTGGGGCTGCCGACCCACGTTTGGGCTGGGAAGCCTGGATGCAGGTTCCAGGGAGGTTCCAGACTCTGGCCAAGCCAATCTCCCTTGGGCCTCCACGCCCCCAGCAGGGAAGCTAAGCCAGGGGACAGCACAGGCCACAAGAAAATCGGGGTCTCAGCTGGGACCGACGAAGCCAGCCGTCTCGGGGATCCTTGGGGCTGCCTGGTCCACACTGGAGCCCTGAGGTCCAATCTCACCGAGGACCAAGGGAGTGAAGGATGGCAGAGAGCTGCAGACCTAGACCGGGGGGGGGGGGGGGGACGACGGCGCCGCACAGGAGGCCGAGATCGCGACCAGGATGGGAAGCCGGGGAGCTCCGCGGTGCCCAGCCCGCACTTACTGTCGCCGCCGCGCCGCCGCCACAGCCTCCGCGGGCCGCGAGGCCACCGTGACTAGGGTTCTGCAGGCCGCAGGCCGGGCTCCTCCTCCCGCCCCGCCCCGCGGCTCTTCCCGGTTCACCGGCGGCTTCTGCTTCGAGCCCTCCTGCGCTCCTCTGCGCCCCCTGTTGGCGCGTGTTGGGCCGGGGCTCGTCGCTCACAGGCTGGACGGCTAGGCTGCTGGCGCCGCCGGGGAACCCGCTGGTGCAGCTGCCTCATCCCCCATCTCCCGGCTGCAGAGCAAGACTTCCGGTCCCCGGGGTGAGCGTGGTCTCCTGGTCAGGCGGAAGCTTCCAGGAGGCCTAGAACTGGAAGGCAGCTGGAGACAGTGGGCAAATCCAGCTTCACACCTGACCTTGGCTATGGTCTGCAGCCACAGCTGTGTGTGGGTAGGTGGCTGCGTGGGGCGTCAGCCCGCACCCACGCCCTGCAGAAGGAAAGGGGGCTTTATTAGGGTCTTAGAAATTACAAATTGGAAACACAGACTGAAGGGACTAGCACTCAGGAGGCTAAGACAAGAGGCTAGCACGCCCAGACTTCATAATGAGTTCAAGGCCATCCTGAGATACATAGCAAGACCCTGACTCAAAAAACAGATTTGAGATCAAGGATTTAGCTCAGCGGGATAAGTCCCTGCCTGGAAGGCAC
>PVJX010029857.1:0-22559 GCA_004027295.1 Dolichotis patagonum | reverse complement strand
TTGAGCGGTGTTCCAAAGCTTTCTCTGCTTATGTGGCAAATTACCTGTTACACCCTCAGTTCCTGGAGGGGCAGTGGCTCCCCCACAGGCTCCTGGCTTCCTCACAGGGTCCTAACTCCCCTCTGTGGGCTCCTGGCTCCCTAAGTTGTAAGGTGAATGCTGGGTGTGGCCACCCCAGGGCCTGTGGAATCTCAGGCAGCCCAGGCTTCCTTGCCTTGTCCCAGGCAGGTCTCCAGGAGGTTCCCTGCGTGTGGAGGGCCTACAGGTCCCAAAGAGTCAGGCCAGAATGTTGGTTTCTGAAAATTCCCCGATCCCAAACAGACCTGGCCAAGATGCCAGTCTCCACAATATTCCCAATCCAAACAGCCCGGGCCACTCTGCGGGTCCGAGAGTTTCAGGTCCCAAAGAGACAGGCCGAAATGCAGGTCTGTGCAGACTTTGGATCCAAACAGCTCAGGCCACTGTACGGTCCCGGACTTTCGGGTCCCAAACGGACAGCCTGAGATGCTGGTTTCTGGGAGACTTCCTGGGCGTGAAGGGCGGGGCTACGGGCCCAAACACACCTGGCCCAGATGCCGATATCCAGGCAGTTCCCTGGGGATGACGGGCGTGCTTACCAGGCCCAAAGAGTCGCGCTGAGATGCAGGTCCACGCAGACTTTCAATCCAAACTGCTCAGGACACTGTACGGTCCGGGACTTTCGGGTCCCAAACGGAAAGCCTGAGGTCAGTTCTAAGATTTATGTTTCAGCTTGTTTCTGCTAACAAATGCCTTCACTTGAATGTAACATTGGCTTTTTCAGGCATTTAAGAACTCTTTTCCAGTCTCAAGATATTGGAAGAATTGTAATATTTTTATCTATGTCTTTTAATACTTGGTTCACACACACACAAAACTAGATGCCAGTTTGATATTTCTTTCCTTTTGCTTCCTTTCCTTTCTTTTGCTATTCCTGCTGTGACATCACCATGTCCTAATGTGATGTCGTAACACCCTTTTGTGACCTCTTATACTGCCAATGTGACAACACATTTCAGAAAAAGGATCTCCCAATTCTCATGATGACATTTAAATTATCTTACAACATCACAATTGCCAGTTGTGACACATAATGATGGATATGATATCACGGTATCACATTATAGCATCATGCTAGGCCTTTGTGACATTATAATGCCCTATTGTGACATGTGTTCTATTGTGACCTCGCAACTCTCCTTTTGACTTTACAATTTCCCTTGGTGAAATCACAATTGCCCACTGTGATATCACCAGGACCATTGTGACACCGCAGTGCCCCACTAAGATGTCACAATGTTGTATTTTCACCCTACAGTGCCATATTGTGAACTCATGATGCCCAGTTGGAACATCACCAGTCCCCATGATTGCAAAACAACTCCCCAATGATGAGCTCATGTTGCCTAATTATAGCAGCACAATTATCATTTATGACATCACAATTCCCAATTGCAACATCACAGTGACCGGTTATGACATCATAGTTCCACATTATGGCATTGGAATGCCCCATTGTGACATAACCATGCCCTACTTTGACATCATGATGTCCTCTTCGTGACTTATCGATACCCCATTATGACCAGACAATTCCTCATTGATGTTACGGTTTTCTTTTGTGACATCATAACCTCACAGTATGACACAAGTGCCCATGATGACATCACAGTCCCCATTATAGCGTCACAATTCCTGTTTTGCACAGGGTAATGCTTCACTGTCACATAAAGGTGCCTTGTGGTGACATTAGCTTGGCCCATTGTGACATCATCATTTCCAATGTGACACCACATTTACCCTATTAAGTCCTCACATTGCCCTCATTCTTGCAGCAAAATCAACGTTTATGATACTACAATTTCCCCCTGTGACAACATAGCTGCCCATTATGACATCACTGTACCAGATATGGCATCAAAATATCCCATTGTGACATCATCATGCCTTATTTTGAATTCACACATCTTATTTTGGTATCACAACATCCCATTGTGACATCATAGTTCTCCATATGACTGCAGAATTCCCCATCATGATATCATAATCATCCATTACAGCATCAAAATAAAACCTTGTGACATCACAGTTCTCCAGTGATAACACTGGATGCACCATTTTGACAGAACAACTGTCCCATGTGACATCACAGCACACTAATGTTACACCATTGCACCCCATGATGACATCCTTTTTACTGTTACTTCACAATTCCCCATTATGATCTCACATTGCCCTGGTTATCATCTCAGTGTCCCCATTATGGTACCGTGCCATTCCTTTATTCTATCATGATGTACCACTGTGACCTTCAAATTCCCTATTGTGATATCAAATATCCCATTATGACATCACAATTCTCTGCTCGGACATCAGGATACCCCCATTAGGATCTCACACTTCCCATATTCTGAGTTTATAAAGACACATCATTATCTCAGAAGTTCCATTTTGATCATATAATGCTCCATTAGATCCCCATCACAAACGATGTTTACTTTAATTATGAATAGAAGATCTTCGAGGGCACCCTACTACACTTCATACAGCTGCGGGCCAAAAAAAGGACTGGATTCAGAGTTCTAAGATTTATGCTTCAACTTGTGTCTGCTAACAACTGCCTTCACTTGAATGTAACATTGGTTTTTCAGGCATCTAATAACTCTTTAACAGTCTCAAGATTCATGGGAGAATTGGAATTTTTTCAGCTTTTTCTTTTAATACTAGGTTCACACACACAGAAAACCAGATACCAGTTTGATATCTTTCGCTTTCCTTCCCTTCCTTTATTTTCCTATATCTGCTGTGACATCACCATGTCCTACTGTAACACAATAACGCCCAATTGTGACCTCGCATACTGCCAAATTGACATCACAATTCACAATTAAGGTCTCACAATTCTCATCATGACATTTCAAATATCTTACAACATCACACTTACCAATTGTGACACCACAATGATGGACATGACATCATGGTATCACATTATAGCGTCATGCTATGCCTTTGTGACATCATAATGCACTATTGTGACATGTGTTCACTTGTGACCTCGCAACTCCCATTATGACATTACAGTTTTCCTTTGTGATCTCATGATTGCGCACTGTGACATCACAATTGCCCACTGTGATATCTCCAGGACCATTGTGACATCACAGTGCCCCACCATGATATCACAATGTTGTATGGTCAACCAATAATGCCATATTGTGACCTCATGCTGTCCAAATGAAACATCACCATTCCCTGTAATAGCCAATCTACTCCCCAATTATGAGCTCATATTGCCTATTTATAGCACCATAATTAACCTGTTTGACATCACAGTTCAATATTGCAACATCACAGTGACACTTTATGACATCATAGTTCCACATTATGGCATTTCAATACCCAATTGTGACACAACGCTGCCCTATTTTGACATTATGATATGCTTCTCGTAACTTGTCAAATTCCAATTATGACCACATACTTCCCCACTGATGTTACAGTTTTCTTTTGTGACATGATAACCTCCCAGTTTGGCACAAGTGCCCATGATGACATCAGAGTCCCCATTATAGCATCAAAATTCCCCTTTTTCACAGGGTAATGCTTCACTATCACATCAAGGTGTGGTGACACTAGCTTGGCCCACTGTGACATCATCATTTCCAGTGTGACACCACAATTACCCTATTGTGACCTCACATGGCCCTCACTAGAGCAGCATAATCAACATTTATGTTACTACAATACCCCACTGTGACAACATAGTTGCACATTATGTCCTCACTGTTCGAAATATGGCATCGAATTATCCCATTGTGACATCATCATGCCTTATGGTGACTTCGCACATCCTATTGCGGTATCACAACCCCACTTTGTGACATCATAGTGATCCATATGACTTCAGAATTCCCCATCATGATATTATAACAATCAATTAAAGCATCACAATTAACCCATGTGACATTACATTTCTTCAGTGATAACAGCAGATGCATTATTGTGGCACAACAAGACTCCACTGTGACACCACATTGCCCATTTGTTATACCACGGTACCCCATGTGGACATACTTTTCATGTTTAATTCCAATTCCACATTATGTTCTCACATTGCCCTCGTTATCGTCTCAGTCTGATCATCATACTATCATGCCTTTCCTTTATGCATTCACTATGCCACACTGTGACCTCGAAATTCCCTATTGTGATATCAAAAATCCCATTACGACATCACAATTCTCTGCTGTGCCATCAGAATACACCCGTTAGGATCTCACTGTTCCCCCATTCTGACTTTATAAAGCCACATCATTAGCTCATAATTTCCATTTTGATCAGATAGTGCTCCATTAGGGCCCCATCACAATCTATGTTTACCTTAATTATGATTAGAAGCTCTTTGAAGGGACCCTGCTAGACTTCATACAGCTGCACGCCCAGAAAAAGTACTGGATTGAGAGTTCTAAAATTGATGTTTCAGCTTGTTTCTGCAAACAAATGCCTTCACCTGAATGTAACATTGGCTTTTTCAGGCATTTAAGAACTCTTTTCCATTCTCGAGATATTAGAAGAATTGTAATATTTTTATCTATGTCTTTTAATACTTGGTTCACACACACACAAAACCAGATGCCAGTTTGATATTTCTTTCCTTTTCCTTCCTTTCCTTGCTTTTCCTATTCCTGCTGTGACAGCACCATGTCCTAATGTGACATCTTAACTCCCTATTGTGACCTTGTATACTGCCAATGTGACCTCACAATTCACAATAAAGATCTCACAATACTCATCATGACATTTAAATTATCTTACAACAACACAATTGCCAATTGAGACACCATAATAATGGATATGACATCATGCTATCACATTATGGCATCATGCTAGGCCTTTTTGACATTATAATGCCATATTGTGACAAGTGTTCTCTTGTGACATCGCAACTCTCCTTTTGACTTTACAATTTTCCTTGTTGACATCACAGTTGTCCACTGTGATATCACCAGGACCATTGTGCCACCACAGTGCCGCACTGAGATATCACAATTTGGTATTGTCACCCGACAGTGCCGTTTTGTGAACTCATGATGCCCAGGTGGAACATCACCATTCCCCATGATAGCAAAACAACTCCACAATGATGAGCTCATGTTGCCTAATCATAGCAGCAGAATTAACCTTTATGACATCACAATTCCCTATTGCAACATCACAGTGACCTCTTATGACATCATAGGTCCACATTATGGCATTGCAATGCCCCATTGTGACACCACCCCGCCCTATTTTGACATCATGATGTCCTCTTCGTGACTTGTCAATACCCCATTATGACCAGACAATTCCTCATTGATGTTACCATTTTTTTTGTGAAATCATAACCTCCCAGTGTGACACAAGTTCCCATGATGACATCAGCGTCCCATTTATAGCGTCACAATGCATTTTTTTAAGGGTAATTCTTCACTGTCACATATTGGTGGCTTGTGATGACATTAGGTTGGCCCATTGTGACATCATCATTTCCACTGTGACACCACAATTATGCAAATAAGTCCTCAAATTGCCCTCATTAGTGCACCACAATCAACGTTTATGATACTACATTTTCCCAATGTGACAACATAGTTGCACATTATGATATCCCTGTACGAAATATGGCATCAAAATATTCCATTGTGACATCATCATGCCTTATTTTGAATTCACACATCCTATTTAGGTATGACAACATCCGATTGTGACATCATAGTTCTCCATATGACTGCAGAATTCCCCATCATGATATTATAATCATCCATTACAGCATCAAAATAAACCCTTGTGACATCACAATTCTCCAGTGATAACACTGGATCCACCATTTTGACAGAACAACTCTCCGCTGTGTCATCAGAGTACCCTATCGTGACACCACTGCACCCCATGATGACATACTTTTTACTTTTCCTTCACAATTCCCCATTATGATATCACATTGCCCTGGTTATCATCTCAGTGTCCTCATTATGGTACCGTGCCATCCTTTAAGCTATCATGATGTGCCACTGTGACCTTCAAATTCCCTATTGTGATATCAAATATCCCATTATGACATCACAATTCTCTGCTCTGGCATCAGGATACCCCCATTAGGATCTCATACTTCCCACCTTCTGACTTTATAAAGCCACATCATTAGCTCATAAGTGCCATTTTGATCACATAATGCTCCATTAGGGCACCATCACAAGCGGTCTTTAGCTTAGTTATGAATAGAAGATATTCGAGGGCACCCTACTACACTTCATACATCTACGGCCCAAAAAAAGGACTGGATTCAGAGTTCTAAGATTTATGCTTCAACTTGTGTCTGCTAACAAATGCCTTCACTTCAATGTAACATTTGCTTTTTCAGGCATTTAACAACCCTTTTCCAGTCTCAATATCATGGGAGAATTGGAATTTTTTTATCTATTTCTTTTAATACTAGGTTCATTCACACAGAAAACCAGATACCAGTTTGATATCTTTCCTTTTCCTTCCTTTCCTTTCTTTTGATATATCTGCTGTGACATCACCATGTCCTACTGTGACACAATAACGCCCAATTTTGACCTCGAATACTGGAAATTTGACATCACAATTCACAATTAAGATCTCACAATTCTCATCATGACATTTAAATTGTCTTACAACATCACAATTACCAATTGTGACACCACAATGATGGACATGACATCATGGTATCACATTATATCATCATGGTATCCCTTTGTGACATCATAATGCCCTATTGTGACATGTATTCTATTGTAACCTCGCAACTCTCCTTTTGACTTTACAATTTCCCTTGGTGACATCACAATTGCCCACTGTGATATCAACAAGGACCATTGTGACACCACAGTGCCCCACTAAGTTATCAGAATATTGTATTTTCACCCTACAGTGCCATTTTGTGAACTCATGATGACCCGTTGGAACATCACCATTCCCCATGATAGCAAAACAACTCCCCAATGATGAGCTCATGTTGCCTAATTATAGCAGCACAATTAAGTTTTATGACATCACAATTCCCGATTGCAACATCACAGTGACCTGTTATGATATCTTAGTTCCACGTTATGGCATTGCAATGCCCCATTGTGACACCACCCCGCCCTATTTTGACATCATGATGTCCTCTTCGTGACTTCTCAATACCCGATTATGACCAGGCAAATCCTCATTGATGTTATAGTTTTCTTTTGTGACATCATAACCTCCCAGTCTGACACAAGTGCCCATGCTGATAACACAGTCCCCATTATAGCGTCACACTTTCTTTTTTTCACAGGGTAATGCTTCACTGTCACATCAAGGTGCCTTGTGGTGACATTAGCTTGGCCCATTGTGACATCATCATTTCCACTGTGACACCAGAATTACACTTTTAAGTCCTTAAATTGACCTCAATACTGCAGAACAATCAACCTTTATGATACTACCATTACCCACTGTGACAACATAGTTGCACATTATGACATCACTGTACCAAATATGGAATCAAAATATCCCATTGTGACATCATCATGCCTTATTTTGAATTCTCACATCCTATTTTGGTATCACAACATCCAATTGTGACATCATAGTTCTCCATATGACTGCAGAATTCACCATCATGATATCATAACCATCCATTATAGCATCAAAATAAACTCTTCTGACATCACAGTTCTCCAGTGATAACACTGGATTGCTCATTGTGACAGAACAACTCTCCCCTGTTACATCACAGCACCCTATTGTGACAGAACTGCACCCCATGATGACATACTTTTTACTGTTCCTTCACAATTCCCCATTATGATCTCACATTGGCCTCGTTATCATCTCAGTGTCCTCATTATGGTATCATGGCATTCCTTTATGCTGTCACTATGCCCCACTTTGACCTCCAAAGTCCCTATTGTGACATCAAATATCCCATTATGACATCAAAATTCTCTGCAGTGCCATCAGGAAACCCCCATTAGCATCTCACTCTTCCCCCATTCTGACTTTATAAAGCCACATCATTAGCTCATAATTTCCATTTTGATCACATAATGCTCCAATAGTGCCCCAGCACAACTTATGTTTACCTTAATTATGATTAGGAGATCTACGAAGGCACTCTATAACCCCTCATGCAGCTCCAGGCCAACAAAAAGTACTGGATCCAGAGTTCTAAATTTATATTTCAATTTGTTTCTGCTAACAAATGAGTTTACTTGAATGTAACATTTGCTTTTTCAGGCATTTAAGAAATATTTTCCAGCCTCAAGATAGTGGAAAAATTGTAATTTTTTAATCTATTTCTTTTAATACTAGGCTCACGCACACACAAAACCAGATGCCAGTTTGATATTTCTTTCCTTTTCCTTCCTTTCTTTTCCTTTTCCTGCTGTGATATCGCCTTGTCCTACTGTGACATGATAACGCCCTATTGTGACCTCATAGACTGCCAATGTGACATCACAATTCACAATTCAGGTCTCACAATTCTCATCATGACATTTAAATTGTCTTACAACATCTCAATTGACAATTGTGACATCACAATGATGCATATGACATCATGGTACCACATTATAACACCTTGATATGCATTTGTGTCATTATAATGCCCTATTGTGACATGTGTTCTGTTTTAACCCCGCAATTCACATTATGACAGTAAAATTTCCTTTCTGACATCATGATTTCACACTGTGACATCACAATTGCCCACTGTGATATCACCAGGATCATTGTGACATCAAAGTGCCCCACTATGATATCACAATTCTGTATTGTCACCCAAGAATGCCATATTGTTACCTCATGATGCCCAGTGGGAACATCACAATTGGAAATTATAGCGAAACAACTCCCTGATTATGAGCTCCTGTTCTATAATTATAGCACCACAATTAACTTTATGACATCACAATTCCCAATTGTGACATCACAGTGACATGTTATGACAGCATAGTACCACATTATGGCATTACAATACCACATTGTAACACCACCCTGCCCTATTTTGACATCATGATACCCACATCAGGAATTGTCAATTCCCCATTATGAACAGACAGTTCGGCTTTGATGTTACAGTATTCTCTGGTGACCTCATTACTTCCCAGTGTGACACAAGTGCCCATGATGACATCAAAGTCCCCATTATAGTATTAAAATTCTTTTTTTTTCACAATATAATGATTCACTGTCACCTCAAGTTGCACTGTGGTGACACTAACATGGCCCATTGTGACAGCATCATTTCCAGTGTGACACCACAATTACCGTATTATGACCTCACATTGCCCTGATTAGAGCAGCACAATCAACCTTTATGATACCACAATCGCCCACTGTGACGACATAGATGCATATTATGACATCACTGTACCAAATATGGCCTCAAAATATCCCATTGTGACATCATCATGCCATATTTTGCATTCACACATCCTATTTTGGTATCACAACATCCCATTGTGACATCATAGTTCTCCATATGACTTCAGAATTCCCCTTCATGATATCATAATCATCCATTACTGCGTCAAAATAAATGCTAGTGACATCACAGTTCTCCAGTGAATACACTGGATGCACCATTGTGACAGAACAACTCTCCGCTGTGACATCACAGCACCCTATTGTCACACCACTGTATTCCATGATGAGACACTATTCACTGTTACTTCACAATTCCCCATGGTGATCTCACATTGCCCTCGTGTCATATAAGTGTCCTCAATATGGTACCATGCCATTCTTTATGATGTCACTATGCCCCACTGTGACCTCCAAATTCCCTATTGTGATATAAAATATCCCATCATGACATCACAATTCTCTCCTGTGCCATCAGGATACCCCCATTAGGATCTCACTCTTCCTCCATTCTGACTTTACAAAGCGACATCACTAGCTCATAATTTCCATTTTGATCACATAATGCTCCATTAGGGCCCCATCACAACCTATGTTTACCTTAATTATGATTAGAACATCTTCCAAGGCACCCTTCTACACTTCATGCAGCTCCAAGGCCCAAAAAAGTAATGGATGCAGAGTTCTAACATTTATGTTTCAAATTTTTGCTGCTAAAAAAATGCCTTCACTTGAATGTAACATTTGCTTTTTCAGGCATTAGAGAACTCTTTTCCAGTCTCAATATATTGGAAGAATTGTATTTTTTTATCTATTTCTTTTAATACTAGGTTACACCCA
Source organism: Dolichotis patagonum (assembly GCA_004027295.1). NCBI lineage: Eukaryota > Metazoa > Chordata > Mammalia > Rodentia > Caviidae > Dolichotis > Dolichotis patagonum. The sequence goes on along the minus strand of PVJX010029857.1, from coordinate 12,305 downwards.
CCAAACCAGATGTAAGTTTGATATTTTTTTCCTTTTCTTTCCTTTCCTTTCTTTGACTACTCCTGCTGTGACATCACCATGTCCTACTGTGACAACATAACACCCTATTGTGACCTCATATACTGCCAATGTGACATCACAATTCTCAACTAAGATCTCACAATTCTCATCATGACATTTAAATTATCTTACAGTATCACAATTGCAAATTGTGACACCACAATGATGGATATGACATCATGGTATCACATTTTGGCATCATGCTATGCCTTTGTGACATCATAATGCACTATTATGACATGTGTTCTATTGTGACCTCGCAACTCACAGTATGACATTACAATTTTCCTTTGAGGTATCATGATTGCCCACTGTGATATCACAATTGCCCACAGTGATATCACCAGTACAATTGTAACATCACAGTAAGCCAGTATGATATCACAATGTTGTATTGTCACCCAATAATGCCATATTGTTAGCTCATGATGCCCAGTTGGAACATCACAATTCCCAATTTTAGCAAAACTACTCCTAAATTATGAGCACATGTTGCCTAATTGTAACAGCATAATTAACCTTTATGACATCACGATTCCCACCTGTGACATCACAGTGACATATTGTGACAGCACACTGCCCTATGATCCCTTGATGATACATTCATCATGACTTGTCAATTCCCCATTATGACCAGAGAATTCTCTATGGATGTTACAGTTTTCTTTTGTGACATCATAACTGCCCAAATTGACACATGTGCCCATTGAGACATCACAGTCCCTATTATTCCATCACAATTCCCCTTTTTCACAGGGTAATGATTCACTATCACCTAAAGGTGCCCTGTGGTGACACTACCTTGGCCCATTGTGACACCATTATTTCCGGTGTGACATCACAATTACCCTATTATGACCTCACAGTGCCCTCATTAGAGCAGCACAATCAACCTTTATGATACCACAATTCCCCACTGTGACAACATAGTTGCAAATTATTACATCACTATACCAAATATGGCATCAAAGTATTCCATTTGGAATAATCATGCCTCATTGTGATTTCACACATCCTATTGTGGAATCACAACACCCCATGGTGACATCATAGTTCTCCATATGACTTCAGAATTCCCCATCATGATAACATAATCATCCATTACAGCATCAAAATAAACCCTTGTGACATCACAGCTCTCCAGTGATAACACTCGATGCACCATTGTGACAGAACAACTCACCCCTGTGACATCACAGGACCCTATTGTGACACCACTGCACCCAAGGATGACATACTTTTTACCGTTAATTCACAATTCCCCATTATGATCTCACATTGCCCTGGTTATCATCTCTGTGTCCCCATTATGGTACCGTGCCATTCCTTTATGCTATCATAATATGCCACTCTGTCCTTCAAATTCCCTATTGTTGTATGAAATATCCCATGATGACATCACAATTTTTTCTGCTCTGCCATCAGGATACCCTCATTAAGATCTCACACTTCCCACATTCTGACTTTATAAAGCCACATCATTAGCTCATAAGTTCCATATTGATCACATACTGCTCCATTAGGACCCCATATCAAATGATGTTTACCTTCATTATGAATATAAGATCTTCGAGGACATCCTACTACACTTCATACAGCTGCCATCCAAAAAAAGGCCTGGATTCAGAGTTCTAAGTTTTATGCTTCAACTTGTGTCTGATAACATATGCCTTCACTTGAATGTAACATTTGCTTTGTCAGGCATTTAAGAACTCTTTTCCAGTCTCAAGATCATGGGAGAATTGGAATTTTTTATCTCTTTCTTTTAATACTAGGTTCACAAACACAGAAATACAGATACCTGTTTGATACCTTTCCTTTTCCTTCTTTTCCTTTCTTTTCCTATATCTTCTGTGACATCCCCATGTCCTACACTGACACAATAACGCCCAAATGTGACCTTGCATACTGCCAATTTGACATCACAATTCACAATTAATATCTCACAATTCTCATCATGACATTTAAATTGTCTTACAACATCACAATTACCAATTGTGACCCCACGATGATGGACAAGACATCATGATATCACATTGTAGCATCATGCTATGCTTTGTGACATCATCATGCCCTACTGTTACATGTGTTCACTTGTGACCTCGCAACTCCCATTATAACATTACAATTTTCCTTTGTGATCTCATGATTGCCCACTGTGACATCACAATTGCCCGCTGTGATATCACCAGGACCATTGTGACATCACAGTGCCCCACCATGATATCACAATGTTGTATGGTCACCCAATGATACCATATTGTGACCTCATTCTGCCCAAATGGAACACCAGCATTCCCCATGATAGCCAATCTACTCCCCAATTATGAGCTCATGTTGCCTATTTATAGCAGCATAATTAACATTTTTGACATCACAATTCCCAATTGCCACATCTCAGTGACATGTTATGACATAGTTCTGCATTTTGACATTACAATACCCAATTGTGACACCACGCTGCCCTATTTTGACATTATGATACCCTTCTCGTGACTTGTCAATTCCCCATTATGACCAGATAATTCCCCATTGATGTTACGGTTTACTTTTGTGACATGAAAATCTCCCAGTGTGGCACAAGTGCCCATGATGACATCACAGTCCCCATTATAGCACCAAAATTCCCCTTTTTCACAGCGTAATGCTTCACTGTCACCTCAAGGTGCGGTGAGAATAGCTTGGCCCACTGTGACATCATCATTTCCACTTTTACACTAGAATTACCCTATTATGACCTCACATGGCCCTCACTAGAGCAGCAATATAAACATTTATGTTACCGCAATACTCCACTGTGACAACATAGTTGCACATTATGACATCACTGTACCAAATATGGCATCAAAATATCCCATTGTGACATCATCATGCCTTATTATGAATTCACACATCCTATTTTGGTATCACAACATCCCACTGTGACATCATAGTTCTCCTTATGACTGCAGAATTCCCCATCATGATACCATAATCATCCATTACAGCATTAAAATAAACCCTTGTGACATCACAGTTCTCCAGTGATAAAACTTGATGCACCATTGTGACAGAACAACTCTCCCCTGTGACATCACAGCACCCTATTGTGACACCACTGCACCCCATGATAACATACTTTTTACTGTTACTTCACAATTCCACATTTTGATCTCACATTGCCCTGGTTATCATCTCAGTGTCCCCATTATGTTACCGTGCCATTCCTTTATGCTATCATGATGTGCCACTCTGACCTTCAAATTCCCTCTTATGATATCAAATATCCCATTATGACATCACAATTCTCTGCTCTGCCATCAGGATACCCCCATTAGGATCTCACACTTCCCACATTTTGACTTTATAAACCGAAATCATTAGCTCATAAGTTCCATTTTGATCACATAATGCTCAATTAGTTCCCCAACATAAACGATGTTTACCTTAATTATGAATAGAAGATCTTCAAGGGCACGCTACTACACTTCATACAGCTGCCGGCCAAAAAAAGGACTGGATTCAGAGTTCTAAGATTTATGCTTCAACTTGTGTCTGCTAACAAATGCCTTCACTTGAATGTAACATTTGCTTTTTCAGGCATTTAAGAACACTTTTCCAGTCTCAAGATCATGGGAGAATTGCAATTTTTTTATCTATTTCTTTTAATACTAGGTTCACAAACACAGAAAACCAGGTTCCAGTTTGATATCTTTAACTTTCCTTCCTTTCCTTTCTTTTCCTATATCAGCTGTGATATCACCATGTCCTACTGTGACACAATAACGCTCAATTGCGACCTCGCATACTGCCAATTTGACATCAAATTTCACAATTAAGATCTCACAATTCTCATCATGACATTTACATTGTCTTACAACATCACAATTACCAATTGTGACACCATAATGATGGACATGACAGCGTGGTATCACATTATATCATGACATTTAAATTGTCTTGCAACATCACAATTACCAATTGTGACACCACAATGATGGACATGACATCATGGTATCACATTATAGCATCATGCTATGCCTTTGTGACATCATAATGCCCTATTGTGACATGTGTTCACTTGTGACCTCGCAACTCCCATTATGACATTACAATTTTCCATTGTGACCTCATGATTGCCCACTGTGACATCACAATTGCCCACTGTGATATCACCAGGACCATTGTGACATCACAGTGCCCCACCATGATATCACAATATTGTATTGTCACCCTACAGTGCCATTTTGTGAACTCATGATGCCCAGTTGGAACATCACCATTCCCCAAGTTAGCAAAACAACTCCCCAATGATGAGCTCATGTTGCCTAATTATAGCAGCACAGTTAACCTTTATGACATCACAATTTGCAATTGCAACAGCACAGTGACCTGTTATGACATCACAGTTCCACATTATGGCATTGCAATGCCCCATTGTGACACCACCCCATCCTAGGTTGACATCATCATGTCCTCTTCGTGACTTGTCAATTCGCAATTATGACCAGATAATTCCCCATCGAGGTTACAGTTTTCTTTTGTGACATGATAACCTCCTCGTGTGACACAAGTGCCCATGATGATATCAGACTCCACATTATAGCATCAAAATTCCCCTTTTTCACAGGGTAATGCTTCATTGTCACATCAAGGTGTGGTCACAGTAGCTTGGCCCACTGTGACATCATCATTTCCAATGTGACACCACAATTACCCTACTATGACCTCAAATCGCCCTCACTAGAGCAGCGCAATCAACATTTATGTTACTACAATTCCCCACTGTGACAACATTTTTGCACATTATGATATCACTGTTCGAAATATGGCATCGAAATATCCCATTGTGACATCATCATGCCTTATGGTGACTTCACACATCCTATTATGGTATCACAACACCGCGTTGTGACACCATAGTGATCCATATGACTTCATAATTCCCCATCATGATATTGTAATCATGCATTACAGCATCGCAATTAACCCATGTGACATTACATTTCTTCAGTGACAACAGTAGATGCATCATTGTGGCACAACAACACTGCACTCTGACATCGCAGCGTCCTTTTGTGATACCACTGTACCCCATGCAGACATACTTTTCACGTTTACTTCCAATTCACCATTATTTTCTCACATTGCCTTCGTTATCATCTCAGTGTGCTCATCATGCTATCATGCCATTCTTTATGCAGTCACTATGCCCAACTGTGACCTCCAACTTCCCTATTCTGATATCAAAAACACCATTGGGACATCACAATTCTCTGCTGCGCCATAAGAATGCCCCCATTACGATCTCACTCTTCCCCCATTCTGAATTTATAAAGCCACAACATTGGCTCATAATTTCCATTTCGATCAGATAGTGCTCCATTAGGGGCCCATCACAACCTATGTTTACCTTAATTATGATTAGAAGCTCTTTGAAGGGACCCTGCTACATTTCATACAGCTCCAGGCCCAGAAAAAGTACTGGATTGAGAGTTCTAAGATGTATGTGTTTCAGGTTGTTTCTGCTAACAAATGTCTTCACTTGAATGTAACATTGGCTTTTTCAGGCATTTAAGAACTCTTTTCCAGTCTCAAGATATTGGAAGAATAGTAATATTTTTCTCTATGTCTTTTAATACTTGGTTCACACACACACAAAACCAGATGCCAGTTTGATATTTCTTTCCCTTTCCTTCCTTTCTTTTCTTTTCCTATTCCAGCTGTGACATCACCATGTCCTACTGTGACCTCATAACGCCCTATTGTGACCTCGTATACTGCCAATGTGACACCACAATTCACAATAAAGATCTCACAATAGTCATCATGACACTTAAATTATCTTACAGCAACACAATTGCCAATTGTGACACCATCATGATGGATATGACATCACGGTATCACATTATAGCATCATGCTAGGCCTTTGTGGAATTATAATGCCCTATTTTGACATGTGATCTATATTGACCTCGCAACTCTCTTTTCACTTCACAATTTCCCTGGTGACATCACAGTTGCCCAGTGTGATATCACCAGGATCATTGTGACACCACAGTGCCCCACTAAGATATCACAATGCTGTATTGTCAACCTTCAGTGCCATTTTGTGAATTCATGATGCCCATTTAGAACATCACCATTCCCCATGATAGCAAAACAACTCCCCAATGATGAGCTCATGTTGCCTAATTATAGCAGCACAATTAAACTTTATGACACCACAATTCCCAATTGCAACATCACAGTGACCTGTTATGACATCATAGTTCCACGTTATGACATCATAGTTCCACCTTATGGCATTGCAATGCGCCATTGTGACACCACCCGGCCCTATTTTGTCATCATGTCCTCTTCGTGACTTGTCAATAAACCATTATGTCCAGACAATTCCTCATTGATGTTATAGATTTCTTTTGTGACATCATAACCTCCCAGTGTGACACAAGTGCCCATGATGACAACACATTCCACAATATAGAGTCAAAATTCCTTTTTTTCACAGGGAAATGCTTCACTGTCACATCAAGGTTCCTTGTGGTGACATTAGCTTGGCCCATTGTTATATCATCATTCCCACTGTGACACCACAATCACCCTATTAATTCCTCACATTGCCCTCAGTAGTGCAGCACAATCAACCTTTATGATACTACAATTTCCCACTGTGCCAACATAGTTCCACATTATGATATCACTGTACGAAATATGGAATCAAAAAATCACATTGTGACATCATCATGCCTTATTTTGAATTCACACATCTTATTTTGGTATACCAACATCCTATTTTGGCATCATAGTTCTCCATATGACTGCAGAATTCCCCATGATGATATCATAATCATCCATTACAGCATCAAAATAAACCCTTGTGACATCACCGTTCTCCAGTGATAACACTGGATGCACCATTGTGACAGAACAACTCTCCCCTGTGACATCAAAGCACACTATTGTGACACCACTGCACCCTAGGATGACATACTTTTTATTGTTACTTCACAATTCCCCATTAGGATCTCACATTGCCCTGGTTATCAACTCAGTGTACCCATTATGTACGGTGCCATTCCTTTATGCTATCATGATGTGCCACTGTGACCTTCAAATTCCCTCTTGTGATATCAAATATCCCATTATGACATCACAATTCTCTCCTCTGCCATCAGCATACCCCAATTAGGATCTCACACTTCCCACATTCTGACATTATAAAGCCATATCATTAGCTCATAAGTTCCATTTTGATCACATAATGCTGCATTAGGGCCCCATCAGAAATGATGTTTACCTTAATTATGAATAGAAGGTCTTCGAGGGCACCCTACTACACTTCATACAGCTGCTGGCCAAAAAAAGGACTGGATTCAGTGTTCTCACAATTATCCTTCAACTTGTGTCTGCTAACAAGTGCCTTCAATTAAATGTAACATTTGCTTTTTCAGGCATTGAAGAACACTTTTCCAGTCTCAAGATCATGGGAGAATTAGAATTTTTTATCTATTTCTTTTAATACTAGGTTCACACACACAGAAAACCAGATACCAGTTGGATATATTTCACTTTCCTTCATTTTCGTTCTTTTCCTATAGTTGCTGTGACATCACCATGTGCTACTGTGACACAATAACACCCAATTGTGACCTCGCATACTGCCAGTTTCACATCACAATTCACAATTAAGATCTCACAATTCTCATTATGACATTTAAATTGTCTTACAACATTACAATTACCAACTGTGACACCACAGTGATGGACATGACATCATGCTATCACTTTATACCATCATGCTATGCCTTTGTGACATCATAATGAACTATTGTGACAAGTGTTCCCTTGTGACCTCCCAACTCCCATTATGACACTACAATTTTCCTTTGTGACATCATGATTGCCCACTGTGACATCACAATTGCCCACTGTGATATCACCAGGATCATTGTGACATCACATTGCCCCACCATGATATCACAATATTGTAAAGTCACCCAATAATGCCATATTGTTAGCTCATGCTGCCCAAATGGAACATCACCATTCCCCTCATAGCCAATCTACTCCCCAAATATGAGCTCATGTTGCCTATTTATAGCAGCATAATTAACCTTTTTGACAGCACAATTCCCAATTGCAACATCACAGTGACATGTTATCACATCATAGTTCCACATTATGTCATTACACTACCCGATTGTGACACTACGCTGCCCTATTTTGACATTATGATACCCTTCTCGTGACTTGTCAATTCCCCTTTATGACCAGATAATTCCCCATTGATGTTACAGTTTTCTTTTGGGACATGATAAACTCCCAGTGTGGCACAAGTGCCCATGATGACATCAGAGTCCCCATTATAGCATCAAAATTCCCATTTTTCACAGGATAATGCTTCACTGTCACATCACGGTGTGGTGACACAAGCTTGACCCACCTAGACATCATCACTTGCAGTGTGACACCACAAATACCCTATTATGACCTCACATTGCCCTCACTAGAGCAGCACAATCAACATTTATGTTACTACAATACCCCACTGTGACTACATAGTTGCACATTATGACATCACTGTTCGAAATATGTCATCGAAATATCCCATTGTGACATCATCATGCCTTGTGGTGACATCACACATCCTATTGTGGTAACACAACACCACGTTGTGACATCATAGTGATCCATATGGCTACAGAATTCCCCATCATGGTATAATAATCATCAAATACAGCATCACAATTTACCCCTGTGACATTACATTTCTTCAGTGATAACAGTAGATGCATTATTGTGGCACAACAACAATCCACTGTGACATCACAGCATCCTAATGTGATACCACTGTACCCCATGCGGACATACTTTTCACGTTTACTTCCAATTCCCAATTATGTTCTCACATTGCCCTTGTTATCGTGTCAGTGTGCTCATCATGCTATCATGCCATTCCTGTATGAAGCCACTATGCCCCACTGTGACCTCCAAGTTCCCTATTATGATATCAAAAATCCCATGATGACATCACAATTCTCTGCTGTGTCATCAGAATACCCCCATTAGGATCTCACTCTTCCCCGATTCTGACTTCATACAGCCACATCATTAGCTCATAATTTCCATTTCGATCAGATAGTGCTCCATTAGGGGCCCATCACAACCTATGTTTACCTTAATTATGATTAGAAGCTCTGTGAAGGGAACCTGCTACACTTCATACAGCTCCAGGCCCAGAAAAAGTACTGGATTGAGAGTTCTAAGATTTATCTTTCAGCTTGTTTCTGCTAACAAATGCCTTCACTTGAATGTAACATTGTCTTTTTCAGGCATTTAAGAACTCTTTTCCAGTCTCAAGGTATGGGAAGAATTGTAATATTTTTATCTATGTCTTTTAATACTTGGTTCACACACACAGAAACCCAGATGCCAGTTTGATATTTCTTTCCTTTTCCTTCCTTTCCTATATTTTCCTATTCCTGCTGTGACAGCACCATGTCCTACTGTGATGTCATAACGCCCTATTGTGACCTCATATACTGCCAATGTGACATCACAATTCACAATAAAGATCTCACAATTCTCATCATGAGATTTAAATTATGTTACAACATCACAATTAGCAATTGTGACACCATAATAATGGTTATGACATCACGGTATCACATTATAGCATCATGCTAGGCCTTTGTGACATTATAATGCCCTATTGTGACATGTGTTCTATTGTGACCTCGCAACTCTCCCTTTGACTTTACAATTTCCCTTGGTGACATCACAATTGCCCACTGTGATATCAACAGGATGATTGTGACACCAGGGTGCCCCACGAAGATATCACACTGTTGCATTGTCACCCTACAGTGCCATTTTGTGAACTCATGATGCCCAGTTGGAACATCACCATTCCCCATGATAGCAAAACAATTCCCCATGATGAGCTCATATTGCCTAATTATAGCACCACAATTGACCTTTATGACATCACAATTTCCAATTGCAACATCACCGTGACCTCTGATTACATCATAGTTCCACATTATATCATTGCAGTGCCCCATTGTGACACCACCCCACCCTATTTTGACATCATGATGTCATCTTCGTCACTTGACAATACCGCATTATGACCAGACAATTCCTCATTGATGTTACAGTTATCTCTTGTGATATCATAACCTCCCAGTGTGACACAAGAGCCCATGATGACATCGCAGTCCCCATTATAGCGTCACAATTCCTTTTTTTTACAGGAAAATGCTTCACTGTCACATCAATGTGCCTTCTGCTGACATTAGCTTGGCCCATTGTGACATCATCTTTTCCACTGTGACAGCATAATTACCCTATTAAGTCTTCACATTGCCCTCATTAGTGAACCACAATCAAACTTTATGATAATATAATTTCCCACTGTGACAACATAGTTGCACATTATGACATCACTGTACCAAATATGCCATCAAAATATCCCATTGTGACATTGTCATGCCTTATTTTGAATTCACACATCCTATTTTGGTATCACAACATCCCACTGTGACATCATAGTTCTCCTTATGACTGCAGAATTCCCCATCATGATATCATAATCATCCATTACAGCATCAAAATAAACCCTTGTGACATCACAGTTCTCCAGTGATAAAACTGGATGCACCATTGTGACAGAACAACTCTCCCCTGTGACATCACAGCACCCTATTTTGACACCACTGCACCACATGACATAGTTTTTACAGTTATTTCACAATTCCCGATTATGATCTCACATTGCCCTAGTTATCATCTCAGTGTCCCCATTCTGGTACTGTGCCATTCCTTTATGCAGTCACTAGGCCCCACTGTGACCTCCAAATTTCCTATTGTGATATCAAAAATCCCATTATGACATCACAATTCTCTGCTGTGCCATCAGAATACCCCCATTAGGATCTCACTCTTCCCCCATTCTGACTTTATAAAGCCACATCATTACCTTATAATTTCCATTTTGATCAGATAGTGCTCCATTAGGGAACCATCACAACCTATGTTTACCTTAATTATGATTACAAGCTCTTTGAGGGGACACTGCTACACTTCATACAGCTCCATGCCCAGAAAAATTACTGGATTGAGAGTTCTAAGATTTATGTTTCAGCTTGTTGCTGCTAACAAATGCCTTCACTTGAATGTAACATTGGTTTTTTCAGGCATTTAAGAACTCTTTTCCAGTCTCAAGATATGGGAAGAATTGTAATATTTTTATATATATCTTTTAATACTTGGTTCATACACACACAAAACCAGATGCCAGTTTAATATTTCTTTCCTTTTCCTTCCTTTCCTTTTCTTTACTATTCCTGCTGTGAAATCACCATGTCATAATGTGACCTCATAATGCCCTATTGTGACCTCGTATACTGCCAGTGTGACATCGCAATTCACAATCAAGATCTCACAATTCTCATCATGATATTTAAATTATCTTACAACATCACAATTACCAATTGTGACGCCATAATGATGGATATGACATCACGTTATCACATTAGAGCATCATGCTAGGCCTTTGTGACATTATAATGCCCTTTTGTGACATGTGTTCTATTGTGACCTCGTAACTCTCCTTTTGAGTTTACCATTTCCCTTGGTGACATCACAATTGCCCACTGTGATATCACCAGGACCATTGTGACACCACAGTGCCCCACTAAGTTATCACACTGTTGCATTGTCACCCTACAGTGCCATTTAGTGAACTCATCTGCTCAGTTGGAACCTCACCATTCCCCATGATAGCAAAACAGCTCCCCAATGATGAGCTCATGTTGCCTAACTATAGCAGCACAATTAGCCATTATGGCATCACAATTCCCAATTGCAACATCACAGTGACCTCTTATAACAACATAGTTCCACATTATGGCATTGCAATGCCCCATTGTGGCACCACCCCGACCTATTTTGACATCATGATATCCTCTTTGTGACTTGTCAATTCCCCATTATGACCAGACAATTCCTCATTGATGTTACAGTTTTCTTTTGTGACATAATAACCTCCAAGTGTGACACTAGTGCCCATGATGACATCACAGTCCCCATTATAGCGTCAAAATTCCATTTGTTCACAGGGTAATGCTTCACTGTCACATCAAGGTGCCTTGTGGTGACATTAGATGAGCCCATTGTGACATCATCATTTCCACTGTGACCCCACAATTACCCTGTTAAGTCCTCACATTGCCCTCAGTGCAGCACAATCAACATTTATG
>PVJX010029856.1:0-22560 GCA_004027295.1 Dolichotis patagonum | reverse complement strand
GAATGTCTACTTTACATGTTTTAACTTTGTAATTTGAACAACTATTTCCAAGAAGTCAGTATGTAATTAGTCAAGTAATAATTTCTTAGGTTTTATTGTTGTACTTTTCCTTTTTTCCTTGGAATACTGTATGGTTGCTACCCTTTATTCTGTTTTATTTTGTTTTGTTTTTTCCTCTTTAAATAAAATTATAAAAAAACAGATAAATGGATAAATCATTTGTGCTAGTTATACACAATGGAGTACTACTCTGCCAAAAAGAAGGATAAACTTGAGTAACATGTAGGAAAATAGATGCACCTTGAGAACACAATGTTAAGTGAAACAAATCAGGCACACAAACACAGATATCACATGGTTTCTTTCATGTGGGAAACAAATAGGATAAATAATTTAAAGAACAAATAAAATATAAAACCAGAAAACAGGGAGATAGATATTTTGCAAATGGGCAGGCAACCAAGGGTTGGGAGGAAGAAATAGTGGAGAAAGAAAAGAGACATAAAAAGAATTAAGAGATGGTATCTAAATGTACCAAATTCTAATGATGAAAATAATCATTATGTATGACAAACATGTTTAGTAAAACTTTTGAAAATATACACAATTTATAGTAGTATCAAAAGAACAAATAAGATTGTAATACTGCATGAGATATACAATATAAAAAATATCTCTTGCAATATATTAATGAATCCAAAAATAGATGGAAAACTATCAAAGACAATATTGTAAAGACATCATTCTTCTCAAATTGTAGATCCAATGTAACTCAAATCAATGGCCAAGATAGGTTTTTCTGGAGAATTTACCAACTGACTGCAATTTACATGAAAATTTCAAATCCTGAGATAATATGAAATTCAAGAGATTAAATATGGCTTTAAGGCAGTGATATATGATGCAATAAATAAGAATCTCAGAAACTATATATAGTTATGTATACTATATATAGTTATATATAGTATATATACTATATTATATATACTATACTATATACTATATATATAGTAACTATATATAACTATATATATAACTATATATTTATATATAACTATATATAAACTATATATATAGTTATATATAACTATATATAGTTATAATATATATAGTTATATTTATATATAGTTATATATAGTTATATATAAAGTTACATATAACTATATATAACTACCTATGGCCTATAGTTATATATAACTATATATAACTATATAACTATGTAGTTATATATAACTATATAGTTATATATATTTATATATAGTTATATACATACATATACATACATATATATGCATGTATATATTACCTATATATAATTGTTGGGAGCCATTGAAGCTGGAAAGTGACCACACGTACAAGGCTACAGCATGAACATCTGGGGCAAGCCATGTAAAGAAACTGCTTCAGCCCAGAAAACACATATCCCCAAGACAATCTGAACAGTGGGCTGCTAGGACAATGGGGCATCATGTGACATTAAGTTGCTAAAAGGTATAAATACAGGCCCCTACAGTGAGGGGATGGTTCCTTTCCTCCCATCAGAAGGATAAGTGCTCCACATGATCCCAGCTTTGTCTCTTCTTTGTTTTCTCATCCTCTGGTGGTCCTTCACCCCAAGAACCGCAAGAACTGCATGGGGTCATGGCATATAATAATATGTATATATAATATGTATGTATATATAATACTATGTGTATATGTGTGTACATATACATGTATGTATTATGTATGCATACATATTATATACATATACATTATATACATGTTATTATATATACATGACATGTATATATGTATGCATGATTGAATAAAAGAGAAACTCACTCGTAAAATGGCCTAAAACCACAAGAAAAATGAAGAGACCCTCATTTCATGCTTTACCAAAAGAGATCAGTGTCAAGTATCATTAGGTTTTAAATGGGAGTCAAAATTTCAAAACTTAGAGAACAGGACAGACCCAAGGTGTTCACAGGTTCACAGTATAGTGTTTAAAAATAAATTCAAAACTTAATGTGATCTTGGAACTCTTTCTCAGTTTCCTTAGTTTTTCAAGATGATAAATCCACTTAACTCATGGGTTGTCTGTGATGATTAAATGATTTAGCCTATATCAATTACTTAAAATAGTGTGTGCTAGGAGGTACTTTAATGATTATAACTAACCCTCCTACTATTACTGTTTTCTTATTACATTCTGGTACACCAAGATCATTTTTCACTGCTGTAGGCCAAAGAATGGAAAGAAAGCAACTCCTTCTCAATTCCTTGCTCTGATGATTCAACTTCTATGGTTAAACATATGCAGAAGCTCTGATCCTTAAGTTTCTATGGTTTTTGCATAAGCATGGGACTCACTATCAGGGGTCTAATCAGTTTGAGACCTTCACTTTCATGGCTGGGTACCCAAGCACTCAGTGTTCAACTCAACACCTAGTAATATTTAATCCTGGCCCTTGGGATAGGTGGGCTCAGCCCACTCAAGTATTAAGACCAAAATATAAAATCGGTTGATACTAAGACTCTCCTATCTGCTATTTGCTGCACCATGAAGCCTGCTAAACTGCGATTTCTTCTATGGCTCCTCATCTTCTGCTTACAAACTTCTCCATTATTGGGTGGTGTTGCTAGAATTACTGAACATCTCTGCGGACATCTAAAAGGTATGAAGTCAAAGGAAAAAATAAATTCAAGATCAATTATGAATGAGTGAAAAAGTAATGAAAAGAGTCTGATCTGACATCTAGATGACCCAGGAACATCCTTTTCTGTAGCAATTCCCATAGGTCCTTAATCATTTGACTCAAGGTACTACCATAGTACTGTGTGTGTTTGATGAAAGGGGAAAAAAGCAGACATCAAGCAAATCATATTTTTAGAGAGTTCTTTTCAAAGGAGATCTGAAAAGCTGGAAATATTTTAAATTTGAGTTTTTGTGATTAAAACTTGAAAAAGAGGTTGGACAACTTTTTAGTGCTAGAGATTAAACCAAGGCCTTTATACTGACTACAGCACCTAGCCATTTTTATTTTAAAACAGACTCTTGAAAACTTGCACAAGCTGTGCTCCATTGTGTGGTTTTCCTGTCTCAGCCTCCCAAAGAGCTGGGGTTATAGGCATGTAGCACCTTGGCCCATTGAGATCAGACCTTTAAAGAGTATTTATTGGAATGAGAGAAAAAGAGTTGGAGACTTCAAACATTGAGGCATTTTCAACATGTGGACTCAACATATGGAGAACATTTCAAAACATGGCATCTATTTGGAAGAGCTTCCAATAGAGATATGAAAGGCAAAGTATTTGTTCCATAGATTCTATGTATTGGCTGAAAGCATGAAAAAGTAGCAAGGTGTGCATTCGGATTTCACATTTGGCCTTGCCATTTAGTAGATGTGTGCCTTCGACCAGCCACTGAAACTCTTATCATCTATTAGCATCATTTTTCCATGTATAAAATAAAGATCAGACAAGTATCTACTTTAGAAAGTGTTTGTAAGTACGGGATAAGATTGTGCATCTAATTATACCTAAATAGAAGGTTTTACCAGAGAATGAATCCAAGCCTAGTTGGGGGTGGATTACAAACATCACTGGCTTGCCAATAAATCATGTGGCTATTTGAACCACATACACTCAACACTTAATAAAAATCAGAGGGTTGCCTCTGGAAAGGCAGAAGGGAAAAGATGACAGAATATGAGGGAAACAGAGCTTCACTCCCGTGACTATGCATTGTGGTATACATCCTGCCTTAAGAACAGCAGCAGCAGGCATAGTTTACTGAATTTTGAGGTATAGATAGTATACCAGGTTATGAAAACTGGGAAGCAAATCTGCAGTGTATGCTCTAAATGAGCAGTTAGAAGAATGGGAAGATCAGGGTATGGAAATGCAGGATGATCGCACACTTTAATATCCTAAGTGCGAAATCTGGGAACCTCATCTTTCACACAAGCTGCAGGTAGAACCTCTGTTTTCACGGTTCAGTATTTCAACAGTCACTCCCTAACCTAGAGTTGTAAGCAGTTTGCATCACACATGGAATCTTGCCAATTGACTAATTCCAAGAGAAAATCAGACATCTTTTAGTAACCTTGAATATGAGAATTTTTCCAAGTTATAATGAGGAATTTTTAAGGGCACGTAAGAATAAGCCTTCACTGAGAAACCATGCTGGGTCTGGGAGTGGCACTTCAAGAAGCCAGTTTTCCCTTCTGGTAAGCACACAAATCATGCAGGTTCCAGGAAGAGAGAAGCCAGATTGCCCTCCCCATGAGTGTGGGCTGAGAATCAAGAACTCCCCTTCCTCTCTCCCCCATCACAAGCAATGGGCTGGTTTGGAGGACAGGCTGAGTTGATAGCAACTGAGGTGCAAAAACAACTAAATGCTTATATTGTTTGATTGATTTTGAAGGCCTAAGGCTGGGTAGTCTGAACATCCTCTTGAAGGATGGCAGTATGCACTGTAGCAAATATGGAGGATTTTCTTGTCTTGTTTTTGAAAAGCAATATTGTTCTCACTGTTTTGTTCCAATTTATTGTTTTGTTTTATTCAATGTGCTGTTTAGACTGGTTTTATTCTGTTTTGTTTTATTGGATTTTACTATGTCTGATGAAATGGACAACTATTATGAAGATAACAAGACATAGTATGGTAGCCATTATTGATTTCCTATTATCCTGCTTCAAAGGTCTGTACCACTTTCATTGCTTTATTTTGATTGGCTCTACTCTGTTTTGTTTTGTTAGGTTTTATTCTCTTTAAAATAAAAAAATTAAAAATTAAAAAAAGCCTTCACTTCATCCTAATTATCTCCTCCTAACTCAATGGAAACCTCTCATGCAGATCCCTGTACTATGGATTTGGATACAGGAGGCTGCTTTGAAATACACTTTAGATATTTCTACAACAAAACCTCCAAACGCTGTGAATATTTTATCTACAGTGGCTGTGCTGGCAACCGTAACAACTTCAAGCTTATAATAGAATGTCAAATAACCTGTAATCCAAAGTACCAAATAAAGTAAGAAAGTCAGTCCTATCCTTATTCTTTCAAGGGATGAAAAGGAAAATCTTTGAGAGCCTAGGATAGAGAGAATTGGTCAGGGATCAACCCTGATCTGGAATGGGAAGAGAAAGGTTATTCTAATTTAAAAAGTTTAACAGGTGGGTTGGAACTCAGAATCATTTGCTCATTTTGCAGTTAAGAAATCAAACATTCGGAGAAAAAATAGTACACACCATCTCTTGAGCCATTACCATGTGCCAGGCATTGCACTAATAATTAACATAATGTATATTGATACAATTTTAAATAACTCTAAAGTAGGTCTTTATTGTTTGTTCATGTGACAGCTGAGAAAAACAATCCCAGTAAAAGGAACAAACCAGCTCTAGTTCATATTAAAGGAGCAAGTTTTTAACCAGACCTGACAGTCACTCCAGTCTTGACCGTATCACATGTACTATGACCACACATCGTTGCACTCCCAGACCTTCAAAATCTCCACAACAACACAGTGATTTATACCACTACATCCCCACCCTACACTTGACCATTTCCAAGTCATTAGAAGCTTAAAGTCAAGGAAGCCTACAGGGTTGATGGCTGCTTTCCAGAAGAGTAATGTGGAGAGTGGCCTGGAGAGTAACTCAACATGAATTTTGATTTGCTCACTTTATATTCCCAGAAAATCTTTTCAGTGCCTGGCACAATATAGGCAATAACTAAGTTTCAGAGGAGTGAAAGAGTGAGCAATAAAGCAATGGAACAGAAAGGACATTAAAATAAAAGCCATCCTCTAGGCTTACTGCAGGGAAAAAGTGACATATTAATCTAGGGAGACTTTTCAAAACCTGTGGCATAATTTTTTTCTTTTGCTTATACAGGGAAGAATAACGGTGAAAAGATATGAATTCGTGGAGTTTCTTTGCTATACCATCTGAAAAATGATGTAAGAAAACTTGGACCGATTTCAGATCATTACAAAATCACTATAATCCTTGAAACTTCTGTATGTTTATTATTTTCCAGATTTTTGTCTTTCCTGAAAAAAATGATCATTAAAATAAACAGCCTTTGTGTCAACCTCTTCCTTCTCTAAATTTCCCTCCCCCTACCTTATCCAGAGGTCAGTTTCTTCCATCCAGTGGATCTTCCCTCAGTCCTATAATTCTACATACATGCATGTAATACTGAGAACATTCCAAGTGTAGCTGGGCAAAGCTGCTTACGAGTGTATCATATACCCTTGAGCTTATTAAGGGCTCTAAAATGCAAAACCTCTGCTCCCTTAACCTTAAAATCAAATCCAGCTGAGAACTTCACATTTACAGGGACCATCCCTTCACTCATAAACTTTTTCTTTATCAGGTTTTCTAATTCACATCCCATAAGCCAATAGTCCCAATTTGTTTAACTGACCTTCTGACCTGGTCCATGTTTATAAGTAATTACTTAGACATTTTTAAGTCATTAAAGTTGACTTGGTTACTGTCAGTCCTTCTGGAAAAAGAACCCTGAATTTCAGTGCAATAATTACATATTGCTACCAAAAGAATCATCATCCAAACCCTGAATTTGAAATTTTCTAAATATAATGCTTTTGGGTTCAGTGGGGCCATGGTCTGTTCAGCTACAAGATTCTCAGTTTGACCACTTCAGCTCTGAACTTTCTCAGGCAGTCAACTGAACCTGAACTGATATAAGACTGTCTGTCTTATTATCTGTAATTGCCCTTGAGTACCTACCCTGCCAATCTTACAGGCAATGTCCAGTTCCTCACTTGTAAATCACAACATAGACCAACTCAGGCCAACATCAGAGGCACTGTAAAACATTGAAACCCTGTAACTAGACATGCCTGGGGAATTTCAACAGTAGGGTTTTTAAAAGAAAACTAAACAGAGCAGATACACAAAACTAAAAACTTATTTTGGAGAAGATTAACAGAAGACATAATGCACTGGCAAACTAATCAAGACACAAAAAGAAATGTCCATCAGTAGGAGGACTAATGAAAACATTTTGGTATATTCACCAAAAAAAAAGATGAAATAGCAATGAAAATAAATGAATCAGAACTACACACAGTATGATGGATAACATGTTGCTGAATACAAATGCATAAATCCAAAAAAGGTCAGCAAACCTCCATAAAATGCAATATAGCAAAAATTTTAGGCTATATAAGCCAACAGGCAAAATTAAAGGTATTAAACCATTATGAAAAAATAAAATTAGGTGCAGTGGTGCACCCCAGTAGTCCCACTACTCAGGAGGTTGAGACACGATGGTTGCTTAAGTCCAGGAGTTTGAGACCAACCTGGGCAACATAATGAGCCCTCATTTCAAAAATAATAGAGAAAGAGACAAAGACAGATACATAAAAAGAAATGAAGGCTGGTGATTTAGCTCAGTGGCATAAGTGCCTGCCTGGCAAGTGCGAGGTCATGCGTTTGATCCCCAGTAACCCCTCCCCCCAAAAAAGAAAGAAATGAAATGAAATGAAATGAAAGGAAGATAGAAAGAAACAAAAATGAAAGAGGGCTGGGGGTGTAACTCAGCTGATAGATGAGATATGGGGTTCTACCACTGATATCTATAACAGAATTTAGGGAATACCATTGAACATCAAGTGTAAGAGTGCCTGAGGTCTAGTTTTTTTGAGGCACAATGATGTGATGGGAACCAGCTGATCTTCCTCATTTGGTGAGGTAGAAACTATAAACTGGAGATGGGATGGCTGTTATAGTGTTATTGCAAGTGGAGCAAGGGTCCAGATTATAAAGAATCAGACAATGAGCCATTGTTTGATTGTATATAATCATGTTTGGCTTAGCAAGTATGATTACCAAAACAGGTGAGAGCAGAGTTATGGATTTTTAGTGAGATGGAGATGAGTGGGTGACAGGAGATGAGAGTTTGGGGTCAGAGGTGTCTAGATTGTCAGGATACTGTTTAGCCTGAGTGATACAGACCCAGGAAGAAAGGCCAGAGAATTTGATTGCTGTTGGTCCCATGAGGAGGATCAAGTGGGGTCCCATTCACTTGGGCTGTAGTCCTGTTGGCTTAGAAGATTTGAGATATCCAGAAGTTATAGGGGATTCCAGTTTGGGGTGATCTATCAGCTGTGGGAGACAAAGGTCATCACGTTGCCATAGTAATTGTCTAAGAAATGAAAGAATTAGGACATAATTGGCTATAAGAAGAAGGCCTTGTGAGGTAGGAAGGTTGTGGTGTTAAAAAAAAAGCCTACCATATGTGAGTTCAAAGGGACTTAGGAACCTAAGTGCCTGAGTAAGTGCCCTAAGCTACGTCAGGGATAAGGGAAGGAGTTGGGGCTATGGTAGGTGCAGCTCAAGAATCAGTTTTGTGAGGTGTGCTTTTAGTAAATCATTTACCTTCTCTACTTTCCCTGATGACTGTGAGTTGTGGTATATGTAAGTGCCAAGTAATATTTTTATACAAGGATACTTGGTGAGTGATCTAGGAAATGAAAGTTGGGCCATTGTCTGATTGTATAGTTTGAGGTAAGCCACATCTGGGGATGATCTCTTGTATAAGACTTTTGGAAGCTATGTCTGCAGTCTCTCAGGTTGTGGGAAAGGCCTCTAGCCATCCTAAGAAGGTGCAGAGGAAGGTAAGGAGATACCTCAAGGTTCAGTGGTTAGGCATGACTGTCAAGTCTATTTGCAGTCTTCACTTGGAGTATGTCCCCAAGATTGGTGGGTTGGGAAGGAAGGGGGAGGTAGGTGTCCTTGAGGAGAGGTTTTGGCACAAAAATGACAGTTGTGGGTGACCTGAAAAATAATAGTTTTTAGAGAGGGATGAGTAGTAACTGGAGTTAGGAGTTTATATAGAGCTTGAGTTCCTGCATGAAGTAGTTATGTAAGCTGTTAATGATGTTTAAGGCCTGTTGGTTTTGGAGGAGTAACTTTGATCCCTGGAAAGTCTATCCCTGAGTGTTTTGGCTATAGGTAGGTTTGTGAATTAATTGTACTTTATAGGTGACTATTGAGATAGATGCAGGGTATTTGGGATAAGAGGGAGAAGATGAGAGGGGCATAACTGTTGTGCAGCTAATTTGGCCTGTGAGTTAGCAAAGAGGTTACCCTGAGAAATAGGATCTGATGATGATTGGTGTCCCCTACAGTGAATGACTGCTGCCTGTCTTGGGAGTTGTCCCGCCTCTAGTAATTTGAGGATGAGGGGTCATTAGTGAAGGGGGTTCTTTGAGTGGTGACTAGACCACGTTCTTGCCAGATGGCAGAATAAGAATGAAGGACATTAAATGTACATTTTGAGTCAGTATAGATACTTATGATTTTGTCTTTTGCTAGTGTGAGGGCCCAAGTAAGGACAATAAGTTCTGTTTTTTGTGAAGATGTCTCAGGTGGGCTTCCAGGAAGACAGCACAACAGTAAGCATCAGAATAAATACCCTCCCTGTGACAAATAGTCCAGATGCTGGAATATAGCATTGTGGAGAAGACAAGAAGGAAGAAAGTGAGTGCCCTGGGCTCAGGAAGTATCTAAAGTGAGAATTGAAGCCCACAGAGAGAGTAAAAGAGAAAAACTTAAACAAAGAAGATGGTAGTTGGCAACGCCTTAGCCCGGAGCTGGACCCACTGTGTGAGGAGAACTGTGGAACCTGGGTACACATGGTCATAGTGACACTGGTGGCTGGTGGCCCCAGAGTCCTCTGCAAAGAGACTCAGTGGTGAAGGGGAGTGGCAGATGAAGAGAACTGCACTGTGAAGAGGACTCAGTCCTCCCATGGAAGAAAGAGATTGGCTGGGAGCATTTTGGAGTTGGGCTGGATAAGCTACTGGCCCCCTCCAGCAGCTCCTAGCTGGGAGGCAGACAGGTGGAAACTGCTTGGATTGAGCCCAGTCCCCCACCAGTAGCCAGCTCAGTCTGGAGACAGTGACCTGCCACTGCTTGTACCCCAGTGGCCATGGTAGGGGATCCCCTACCCTGAAACCAGCTAGGAGGCCATGGACAACCCTACCCCTGTGCACACCCCACTAGCCATCAGTGAACCAAAACAGGCTGGGAACCATCAGACACCCGTAGCCAACACTAGCTACAAGAACCAAACAGTTTCACTTCAGAGAAATTGTAGCCATTGTGGGAAGTACTGGGGACCTCACTATCCACTAATCTGGAAGAACCCAGGAATATGTCAAGACAAAGAGGCAAAAGGCAGACTCTAGCATCCAACTCAAGCAGAGCTTGACCAGGATGTATAAACATGAGAGAGATCAGGAATGGCACACCTGAAATTTTTGAAGTGATGACAACCGAAGTAAAAAAAAAAAAAAAAAAAAAAAAACAACTTCATGAGCTATAAAAGAAATTAGAACAGAAATACTATCTCAGGTAAAAGAAAAAATGAAAAACATAATAAAAGAATTGCTAAGCACCTCTAAAGAAGACATAGATTAAAAAAAACAGAGCATAGGAAATTAAGGGAAACACTGAATGAACAATATAAAAAAAATTTTTGAATACACGAAATAGATTCAAAGAGATATCCAGGAAATTAAAAACTCCATTTAAAGCTGGCAAAACCACTTGAAGGAAACTGATTGTAGACTTTCAAACCTTGAAGACAGGTTTGCAGCTTGCATTTGCAAAAGGAAAGATCTCTTTAAAATAATAAGGAACCAGGAAGTAACAATTCAACAGCTGCAAGACAACACAAAGAAACATAACTTAAGAACAATAGGTGTGAGTGAAAATGTAGGAGTCAACACAAATAACATTAAAATTCTATTTTTTTTCTTTTTTTAATTTTATTTTAAAGAGGGTACAATTAAACAGAACAAAATGGAACACAAGAAAGCAATGTAAGACATAAATTTCAAAGCTAGACAATCAGAGATCTTCACTATGTATCATATTGTCTCTTGTTTTCTTCCAAATAGTTGTCCATAGCTTCACATACAGAGAATTCACATGAAACAACATAGTGCAGGATAGGAAGGCATTTTAGGTCTTCAAGACCAGACAATAGAGAAGCCAACAATGACTGTCATAGTGTCTCTCATTCTCTTCAAAACAGCTGTCCATACCTTCATGTATGTTGAACTTAAACAAAACAAAAGAGGTTAAAATCACTCTGAACAAAGAATAATAGTATTGCTATATTTCACTTCATGACACTATGGAATCAGCACTGGGTACCTTAGTGTCTTTTTTTCTTCAAAGTAGTCGTTCATTTCATCATGTGTTATATAATCAGTTCCCATAAACTGTTTATAGGTTCTATGCATGCATGAGTCTCTACATGTATTTCTATCTTTTCTGTATTAGAGGGAAAAACAAAACATAGCAAGACAAAACAAAACAAATTCCTACAAAAACATGAAATGAAAAAGTCATATAAAACCACAGTACAAGGTGATCTACGATGTTACTGTGTTGTCTCTTGTTATCTTCAATAGAATTGTCCATATCATCAGGCATAGTATAATTGAATATAGCAGTACATAACAATATTAATAAAAACAAAACATTGTAGACAGTATAAAACTTCAAAAGCAAGTAATAATCAAACCAGAATGGGTATCCTAGTGAATCTGGTCATCTTCAGTGTAGTTGCCTATACTCTCAGACTTGATGCTATCATAACAGATTTGAATAAAATATGTCAATACAAAACAGCAGTCTAACAAACCAGGTTCCATTAAGATGGTCATGATAAAACAGTGTAAGTTATACAGGGATTCAGATTAAGTTAATAGGAAATGAAGGATGGTTACTGTACAATATCCTGCTATTTTTGGGATAGCTGTTTGTGCCCTCAAATCTAATACAAGTAGACAAACTGAAACAGAATATCATCCATCTAAACAGAGTGGTGTGAGTAATGTGGGTTTTTAGATCCTGATACACTATTAACAATATCCTCTGCCTTCTTTTTTTGCACTATTCCTCCTATTTCACTCCCACAGGGTGCTGCACATTTTGGGTCCCACCAAACCCCTCAGTTTTTAGACTTGGAGGACAACCTGCTATTTACCTAAGTGGTTCCAAACCTTCTCACTCCTGGACTTGATCTCATGTTGTATTCTTTTACCTACAAAAGCCTCAAGATTTTCCTTCATTATAGCTGAGTAGTTCTCTACTCCACATAAGTATCCTGTCTTTCCAACCTATCTGCAGGTGCTGATCAAATTGCCCTTATTTCTCTCTGGTTCCCTGTCACATAGAGCATTGCTTTCTCATATTTGATTTTCGGCCCATAAATCCTTTTTCAGGTTAATTATATTTCCTATACAGAGCATGTCGGTGGACCCTACCACCTGATCTACTCTGCCTGTGTTTCTTTTTTTTTTTAAGTATATCAAGGCCATCTATGTTAGAGACTATAGCCAACCTTCTCTGTCTCATTTCTGCTATGCTATTTTTCTGCCAGTGGATGTCTACTTTTTCCCTTCATTCCAATATCTGCCCCATTCATTGAGGCCTCTCCACCACTGTTCTTGAAATCCTGGTATTTTTTTCTCTCTTTCTCTCTCTAGAATGTCCTTCAGTATTCTCCGTAGGGTTGGATTGGTGGTCACAAATTCCCCCAGTTCCTGTTTGTCATGGGACCATCCTGTTTCTCCATTAATTTCTAGACAGTTTTGCAGGGTACATCAATCTGGGCTGGAGGTTATTTTCTTTCAGGGCTTGGATTACTTCACTCTAAGCTCTTCTTGATTTGATGGTCTGTATTGAGGAGTCTGCTGTGATTTTGATGGGTTTTCCTTTATAGGTGATCTGTTTCTTTTCTCTGACAGCTTTTAATATTCTGTTCTTGTATTTAATTTCTGGGTTCTTGATTATTATATGTCTGGGTGTAGCTCTGTTTTTGTTGCAGGTGGCTGGAGGTCTGTATGCCTCATACATCTGAATATCATTTCCTTTTCCTATGGCTTGGTAAGTTTTCCTTAATTGTTTCTGTGAATAGCCTTTGTAATTCCTTTGTTTTGACTCCTGCTTCTTCATTCATATGTTTTATTCTTAGGTTATAGATCCTCTTGTTGTCTTCTAGTCTTTGTATTGTTAATGCCTGTTTCCTTGTTATTTTTAAGAGATCTTTCCTTTCATTGTCACACATTGGAAACTTATCTTCAAGTTTTGATAATCTATTCTTCGTTTCTTTCAAGCAGTTTTGCCAGCTTTCAATGGAGTTTTTAATTTCCTGGTAATCTCTTTGAATCTGCTTGATGTATTCTAGGTTTTCTTTATATTCTTCATCAAATGTTTCTCTCATTTTTTGTGTTCCTCCATTCTTCT
Organism: Dolichotis patagonum; assembly: GCA_004027295.1. Classification (NCBI taxonomy): domain Eukaryota; kingdom Metazoa; phylum Chordata; class Mammalia; order Rodentia; family Caviidae; genus Dolichotis; species Dolichotis patagonum. The sequence continues at coordinate 9,272 of PVJX010029856.1, read as the reverse complement.
GACTGTGTCTTCTTGAGAGGTGCTTAGCATTTCTTTTATTAATCTACTTATGTCTTGCTTTATTTGAATTAATATTTCAGTTTTGAGCTTGTCTAAGAGGTCCCAAAGATATCTCTTTATGTCCGCTGATGCCATGTTTGATATTGCATGTTTGCTGCCCTCAATCTCTTTTGTATTTTACCTCTTCTGGATCAATATTCTCAAGGTTGGGGGCTGGGGTTTTTCTTATTTCTTTCTCTTGTCATTTTTTTGGTTTCTTCCATATAAGTGTATAGTGTAGTTCCCAGCCTCTTTCCTTGTTGGTTATAGTTCCTCTAAAGCAGCTAGGAGTTCCTGCCCTCTCCAGTTTGCTATTGGTCACTGAGGCACCAGCAGGAGCAGTGTATGCTGGCCCCTCCCCTCTGGGCCAGTCAACCTTCAGGGGCCTTCACTGTGTGCATTAGTGCATGCTACACATAGGGAATTTGTTTGGGATGACTTATTGGGTCCTGGCCAGGGGTGTGACCCTGACCAGGCAGTTCCCACCAATCTGCTCTGGGACATTTGAAGTCACTGCCCTTCCTAGTTCAGGCTCATCCTGCCCAACTCCCACATGTCATTCAGTTGATTGCCCCTTTCCTGTGGGAGGGTCTTGTTCCCAGCACTCACCATGGGTTAATGCAGGTCCCTCTCTGGCTCCATTCTCGGTTGGGCTCCCTGACCTCTGACTTCAGCGTGGCTGTCTAGCAATTTCAAGGTGGCTGCAGGCAAGTCACACATGGGGCGGCTCAGCTCCTCACGCAGGGCAGCTCAGACCAGTTGCATCGGCACAAGTTTGGGCGCTCAGGCCAGTCTTGGTGGCACAAATTTAGTCTGCTTAACAAGAGCATGGTAACTGCTAATCTTAGCTTCTTTAATGATAGCCCCAGGACTTCCTGTTCGATCAGCTCTTTTCCCTTCAGTTTCTTCCTTGGTCAAGAGAATCCATCTCCCTCTGTCCGGATCTCTCCAGGATGTTTTATTCTGGCATCTGAACTGTCTCTCTTAGAGAGGCTCCATGTCCTACTGCTTACCGGTCCACCATCTTTAGCTCCTCTCTAAAATTCTATTTACAGAAATAATATCAGAAAACTTCCCAAGCATAGGAAAAAGGAGGTGACATTCAGATGAGACATATAAAACTCCAGCTAGCCATACCCAAAATAAATCTACATACAGACATATAATAATCATGATCCCAGAAAGTCAACAGAAGAACAGAATATTAAAAGCTGTTAGTGAAAAGAAACAGATCACCTATAAAGGAAACTCATCAGAATCACTACAGACTTCTCAACACCAACCATCAATTCAAGAAGGGCTTGAAGTATTTCAAGTCCTGAAAGAAAACAACTTCCAACCCAGATTGAGGCACTCTGCAAAACTATCTTCAACATTATTGGAAAAACAAGATATTTCCATGACAAAAACCAACTGAAGTAATTCATGACTGCCAAACCAGCCCTAAAAAGAATCCACAAGGACATTCTAGAGAGAGATGTTAAAAAAGACTACAATTCCAGGAACAGTAACAGAGGGGGATCACTGAGCAGAACAGACAATGGAATAGAGGGGGAAAGTAGGCAATTATGGCAGGAAAATAGCATGGCAGATATGAGGCAGAGCACATTGGCCATAACCACTAATATAAGTGGCCTCAATTCACCAATAAAAAGGAACGCAGGCAGAGTGGATCAGGAGACAAGATCCATCAATATGCTTTATTTACACTTAATTTACAAGGAAATTCATAGGCTAAAAATCAAAGGAGAGAAAATAATGCTGTATGTAACAGGGAACCATAAGCTTGGCCATCAGCTGCAGAGTGGATAAGAAAGATGTGGCATTTCTATACAACGGAAAGGTACTCGGCTATAAAGAAAGATCACCTCAAGACTCTTGTAGGTAAATGGATACAACTTGAGATCATGTTCATGGATGAAATGGTTCAGAGTCACATGAGTAAATACTGTATTGTATCCCTAGTACAAAAAACTAAAAGAGGGGGAACCTGGGGCCCCAGGAGAACAAGCAACTACTCGCCTCATTGGTGAGTGGCTGTGAGCGTGGCAGACTTCGGTGGCCCGGAGAGGGAGACCCTGGCATCTCTTAGGACCTGCGCCATGCGGGGACCTGGGGTGCCGGGAGAACAAGCAACTACTCCCCTCTTTGGTGAGCAGCTGTGAGCCTGCCAGAGCATAGGCTGAGAATCAAACATGTCATGTCATCCCGTCCCCCCCACCCCATTTAGCAAGTGGGAGCCAGTGAACTAGACATCTTGTGAGAGGTTGGCTATGTTATTTTGTATGAATTCTCTATGTGCGAAGATATGGACAACCATTTGGAAGAAAACAAAAGACAATATAATAGTAAAGATCTCTGGTTGTCTAGCTTTGAAATTTATGCTTTCTTATGTCCCATTTTGTTCTGTCTTGTGTTTAATTTTACCCCCTTTAAAATAAAAAAATAAATAAATAAAATTTTAAAAAAACTAAAAGAGTTAGTGGGATCCAAAATGCACAATGAAGATTGTGAAAGTGAAAGTGGAGGAAGTGTCTAAAAAGGGAAGGCAGTGGCCATTGTTAATCTATTATCATGATTTGAAAACCATATTGTTTTCATTGTTCTGTTTAGTTTTATTCTGTTTTGATTTGTCTAATTTTATTATATTTGATAGCATGGAAACCTATTTCAAAGATAACAAAATATATTATGGTAGCCATTATTGATTTCCTATTATCTTCTTTTGAAGCCCTGTATTGCTTTCATTGTTTTGTTTTAATTGATTTTATTCTGTTTTGTTTTCTTTGATTGTATTATGTCTGATGGCAACTACTTTGAAAATAACAAGAGGCATTATGGTAGCCATTATTGATTTCCTTGTATTTTGTTTTGAAGTCTTGTACCATGCTCATTTTTTTATTTTGATTGACTCTATTTTCTTCAAAATAAAAAAAAAATGGGGGAAAAAAGATGTCTCAAGTGGCAGTGAACTTGCTTCTGCTACCTTGGGGCAGCAGATTATACCATATGCTGCCCTTTTTTGAGTGTCCGTGTTGGTCAAGCTGCCATCTATGAACCATGGATCTGTAGGAAAAGGAGTGCTGTTAACCTGGGGGAAGGGAATGGGGTCATCTGTAAGACCTCAATGCAACTGCAGTTAGAGGTCTCATCAGAAGTGGGGAGTAAGGTGGCTGGGTTGAGGAGATGGCTGGCAGAGATAGTGACTGAGGAGTTATATATGAGTATTAAGTGAACCTGTTGTAAGCTGTCATTAAATTAGGGAGTGTCTTGCAAGAAATAGGTTCATTAAGGTGATGAGGTGACTGACCTGTGATTGAGGGTGCTAAAGTGAACTTTTGGCCTCTTGCATTAATCTGGCTACTGAGGCAAGAGCCCAAAGGCACAGAGGCCAGCTACACACTGTGTTGTCTAATTGTTTTAAGAGGTATGCTACTACTTGAGAGGAAGTCCCTTTTTGTGTCCTGAAACTCCTACAGCATTATGATCTTGAGAAATAGTATATAGGATAAAGGATTGAGCTGGGTTTGGAACAGTGAGGTCTGGGGCCTTTTAGTTTGCAAAATGAGTGTATAGGAGTGGTGGGGTCAAGAGGCTCTGATAGGGAACCTTTGGATCCCTTGTAAAGAGGTTGGGCTAGTGTAGCAAAGTTAGGGATCCAGAGGTGAAAGAAGTTTGCTAAACTCAGGAAAGATAAAACTTGTTGCTTCGTAATCAGCACCTGCAAGTCACAGAGGAGGGCTTTGTGATCATAGGTTATGTAACAGATGGTAGGGATGAGGGTAAGCCCTTAATATTTGAATTGTGGTGGAACTATTTGGGCTTTGGTGGGGAACACTCTGTGCGTGCGCCTGAGAGAAAGTTGAGAAGGGTAGCTATGTCTTGTATAGCTAGCACATAAGATGTGGAACAGAGAAGAAGATCATCCACATATTGGAGAAGAGTGCTGGGTTTGAGATTGAAAGTCATGAAGTCAGCAGCAAAGGCTTGGCTGAAGAAGTGAGACGGCCCCTGAAGCCCTGAGGTAGAACTGTCCATGTGAGCTGTGTATATCAGATGGCATCTGGAACTTTCCATGTGAAAGTGAAGAAATCATGGCAATCAGGGTGCAAATAAATAGTGAAAAATGCATCTTTAAGGTCCAACACAGAAAAGTGGAAGGTAGACAGGACAATATGAGACAGTATAGTATAGGGGTTTGGTACCATCTGGAAAATTAGCATCACCATGTTGTTAATGGCTCTGACATCTTGGACTAAGTGGTAGAAATCAATGGATTTGAGTACAAGAAAAATAGGGATGTTGTAAGGTGAATGGGTGACCTTAAGAAAGCCATTGGTTAACAATTGATAGATTATAAGTTTGAGCCTATAAGGGATATTGGGAATTGGGGAATACAGGGAAAGACTGAAGGGTCTTTGAGGCAAATTAGCACAGGAGTGGCATGAGTAAGGTTGGAGGTAACCCAGACTGTAAGATCAATGATGGAAGAGGGAAGGGGAAGGACAGAGGTAGTGGTGCATAGTGATTGGGTCTGAAGTATGACAGCCATGGGGTGAGAGAAAGTATAAGAGAAATTGAGTCTACCTAAGAGAGATATGGGGCAGGTTGGGATAACAAGAAAAATATGAGTAAAGAAAAGGGTTTGGAACCTACAAGGAATGATCCTGTCTGAAGGGGTCATCAATGCCCACAATGTAGGTTGGTCGTCAATGCCCACAATGGAGACTGTGGATCAGGTACATTAGCCTGAAAATTCAAGAAGAACACTATAAGTGGCCCCCATGTCAACAAGAAAACAGAGTGTTTTACCTGAGGTACCAGCAAGACTCGGGGCTCTGGGACAGATACCTCAGTGGGGACCATGGGCCGCAAACCCCATCAATCCTCCACAGCAGCAACACTGAGTATATCAGCTAGTGATGAGTCCAGTGGTGGCAATGATGTTATCCCCTGTGAAGGTAGGGACTTTCATCTGGTGCACATGGCAGTTGCACTTCCAGTGACCCTCCTGGTTGCAGAAGGGAAAAGATCCCAGTGGTGGCCACAGTTTAGAGCAGGCTCGTGCCCAGTGTCCTTTGCTGCACTCAAAGCATGGTCCTAGGTGGGGCTCGAGTTTTAGATGCCCCTTTGGCCTGTTTTATTTTCAGCCCCAAGAGCCACAGGCAAAAATTGGCATTCAAATTAGCCTTTTCAAGATTATCCTGTTTTTGTAGTGCCTCTCTATTGTTGAAGACATTGAAAGCCACATTTAAGGGGACTGAGGGCCAAGATCTGACCTTTTTATTTGGCTCTAATATCAGGTTCGCTTGGGAGATAAAATGAGAATTAATAAATATTGTCTCTTCAGGTGGATCTGCATCAGTAAATTTAGTGAAGGTGTCAGTGAGGGGAGTCAGAAATTCAGCGGGGTTCTCACTGGCCTGTTTGGTTTGTTCCTGAGGTTTTTGGTAATTAGGCTGTTTATGTGAAATTTTCTGGAAACCTATCAGGATACAGTCAGTCATTTGGACCATATGCTGTGAATTGTCAGCACTGGGCTGATAATCCCATTGAGGATCCTTATTTGGTACCACAGTTGCCCCAGCAGGATGACTGGGATCTGCTTGGGTTTTTTTGGTCTGCTACAGCATGGGCTGCCTGTCAGAGTTCTACTTTTTGTTGAGGAGAAAGGGTGGAAGGATAACATAGAGGTCTTTGTAAGCTAAATCACAGGATTGAATAACAAATCTATGCTCTTTGATATAATTATATAGGTCAGCAGAAAAGGGTCCTAAGTGTTGGGAGATACGGAAAAAGTCAGAGAAAGAAAAAGGGACATGAATGTGGATTAAGCCTTCAGGACCTGTCATCTTACAGAGAGGAAGTAAAGGTTGTGGTGAGCATGATGTTAAAGGCAGTTGGGGTGGGAATAGTAATGGCAGTGGTTGGGATGGATAAGATGGTGGCAGGTGGAAGGAGCAAGATCTGATGTATGCTGGTGGAGAAAATAGCAACGGTGAAGTAGAGGAGGATCAGGAATGGGAAGGAGTGTTGAGAAGGGGGAGAAAATGGCAGGATAGGGGAACAGGAAGATTGTTATGGGTATGTTGGAGGAAGAGTGAAGGCAGAAGGTCTATCATGTGTAGGGTCAGTAGGGTTATCAGTGGAGGGTTTGATGATGAGCAGGCCAAGAGCCCTTGGATCGCTCCACATGCCTCAGTGAGGGAGGGATGTGCCCAGCGAGCAAAAAAGGCCTGAACAAAAGGAATCTCTGACCATTTCCCATTATGGTAGCAGAAGTTATCTAAATCATGGAGGATGGGAAAATATCCTCTTGGATAGCCTCTTTAATAAATGGTGTTGGAAAAATTGGCTCTCCACATGCAGAAGACTGAAACTAGATCCATGCTTATCACCATGCACAAAACTAAAGTCTAAGTGGATCAAAGACCTAAACATTAAACAGAAACACTAAATCTACTGGAAGATAAGATAGGTAGAAGTCTTGGAGACATAGGGGTAGGCAGAGAATTCATGAGCAAAACACAAACTGTACGGGAAATGCTTCAGAGAATTAATAACTTGGATCTTATATTATTGAAAAGTTTCTATACTTCAAAAGAAATCACCAGCACAGTGAAAAGAAAACCCACAGAATGGGAAAGAATTTTAGCCAGCAACCCCTCATACAAAGGACTTATATCAAGAACATATAAAGAATTGAAAAACATCAAGCCCCCCAAATTCAAAGACCCTCTCCAAAAATGGGCATCTGAGATGAACACTCAGTTCTCAGATGAAGATATACAAATGGCAAATAAACACATGAAGAAATGTTCACCATCACTGGTCATTCGAGAAATGCAAATTAAAACAACATTGAGATTTCATTTCACTCCTGAAAGAATAGCTGCCATCAAGAAATCAACTGATAACAAATGTTGGCAAGGCTGTGGGGAAAAAGGAACACTGCTCCACTGTTGGTGGGAGTGTAGACTGGTGCAACCACTGTGGAAATCAGTATGGAGAATTCTCAGAAGACTAGGACTGGAAGCTCCATTCAACCCAGCTATTCCCCTCCTGGGTATTTTCCCAGAAGAACTGAGAAGTTCGTATTACAGTGATATATGTGCACCCATGTTTATAGCAGCACAATTTATAATAGCTAAATCTTGGAAACAACCAAGATGCCCATCAACCACAGAGTGGATGAAAAAGATGTGGTATTTTTATATAATGGAGTATTACTCAGCTATGAAGAAGGATGACCTTGAGGCCTTCACAGGTAAATGGAGACAACTTGAAACTATCCTCATTAGTGAAATAAATAAGAATCATATTTATAAATATTGCATTGTATCTCTAATGTAAAAAGTAATAAGAAATGTAGGAATAATAAAACCCAAAATGTGTAATTGCTACTGTAAAAAAGAGAGGAAAAGAAAGTGCTCTAAAGGATATAATTGCATGTATGTTTAAGTGTGTAAGATGAATGACCATTTACTGTTTTTGTTAGATCATGGAGCAGAACTGTTAACAGTCTCATTGCTTGAATGTGTACTTTGCATGTTTTAACTTTGTTAACTTGAACAACTATTTCCAAGATGACAGTATGTAAGTTATCAAGTAATGATTTCTTAGTATTTTTTGTTCTTTTCTTTTTTTCCCTTGGAATTTTGTATTGTTGCTACCCTTTTTCTATTTTGTTTGTTTTGTTTTATTTTTAAATAAAATTTTTTAAAAGAGTTCCTTCTTCCAACCAGTGGCTGCCATTATCAAGTTTACCCTATGGCCAGGCCATTTGGAAATAAAAAATTAATTTTTTTGATTTAATAGTCTCCCAGAGAACAAGCATGCCCAGTTGTTTTAACAGGCACCTGAGTAGAATGTCTCTTTGGGGATGGGAAAGAATATTTCCCATATGGGCAAATTAACGGTGAGCCAAAACTGCAAAAACTGGTCACAATCCCTGGGAGAGTCATCACCTTTCTCAGGACTGTAAGTGAGAGAAATCTCTAATGTTTGTTTCCATCTGCTGTCACCAAGGGAACAAGGTGGGGTGGTCCTGAAGGATGTGGGAGAATCCTGACATGAGCCCACAACTTTGAGAGAAAACAAGAAAATGAGGCAGGAAACCCCGAGACAAGAAGTGGTTCACCTGTGAGAATCGAGGTGGGTTGGTGTTGGATAGAGGATAGTAATGGCAATGGCAGGGATGAAGGAGAACTGAAAGCAAGGACAAGAAAAAGCAGAGAGGTAGCTCATTGGTAGGGGGAGCTCAAACTGGAGGTGGCCCCCAGGAGCTACTTACCCCACCAATCTGAGTCATGGCACCAAAACATTAGGATTTGGGGTGCAGCTAAGAGAAAAATAAAACAGAAATTAAGAGGCCTTTATTGCTGGCACAGGAAGGTTGCAGAACAGTGCAAGATTCCCTCCAACCCAAACAAAGAAGGTCTGGCTGGGGGTGGAATTTGGTGAGGCAGGTAAAGTGATATATTAGTAGCTGATTGGGGGAGCACACATGAAAAGGAAGAGGCTTAAGGAAGAAAAAAGAGGAAATTGATATGCTGTTGTCTCTGGGTCCTTCACCAAGTTGGACCACCTCTGTAATGACTTGGTGAATCTTACATGGCCTAAAAACCCATCATGAAGAATTCAGTTATTATAGCTCTATATAGGTTATATGGAAAGGATCTTGTCCACTCCCACTGAGTAAAGTCCACCAACATATCCTCCAAGACCTCTAGAGGAATCCATTTTTCAGCTTCTGAGGATTTATTGAGACTTCCCAAGGGGGCTGCCAAGGAAAATGTAAGTCATGACTGCACAGAAGAGGCCCTCAAAGTTCTTAAGGTGAAAAAAATGAGTTTATGAAACTGAACTTGAGATTCTATCTTCATAATGGATATACTCATATTAAGAAAGTTGAGAAGAGAATCTGAAGTAATGCAGGCAGACAGCCTCCTTGTAGTGAATTCTCAGTAAGTGTTAGTTACTGCAAACGGTGTCAGCTGCATAACCTAGCCTATTCATGCTGGCCCTGGTTGCTTCACACACACTTGGTCCACTTTTCAAGCATTAAAACAGACAGCAAGCTGAGGATGGTGACATGCACCTGTAATCAAATCATTCAGAGACTGAGACAGGAGGTTTGCCATGAGTTTGAGACCAGCCTAGCCTATGCAGTGAGCTGAAGGCCAGCCTGAACAAGACCTGGTCTCAATAGAAGAGGAAGAAGAAGAAGAAGA
>PVJX010029855.1:0-22559 GCA_004027295.1 Dolichotis patagonum | reverse complement strand
TGAGATGCCATGTAAGAAATCTAAAGGTCATGTAGAAGGCATACGAAGGCCAAAAGGAAAGCCCAATCACAGAGGAAGTGGCCCTGAGACAGACAGAAATGGATTCAGACTGAGATTCAGTCATTTCAGCAGCTAGCTGGGCCTAGCTTTCCAGTAGGATCCATGAGGTATCAGACATGTGAGTGGTCATTTCGGATGTTCTGATCCAGGTGAATCCTGATAATCCCTCTGGCCAACATCCTATGTATGGTGTGGAAGAATTATTTAGCTCAGTGCATTCAGTTAGAAAATTGTAAGCAAATGCTGTCTTAAACCATTAAATTTTGGGATGACTGTTATGTAACAACAAATAACTAAACAGTGCGGGAAGGGATCTTGGGCTGCACCACATGATTTAAACTGCAGTCTCAGTCATTGCCCTGATTTTGAAATGATCTCTTTTCCCTACCCTTTGGGTGTGTGTGTGTGTCTTAGGGTCTAAACCCAGGGCCTTGTGCATGCTAGACAAATGTTCTGCCACTGAGCTACACTCCTAGCCCACTGCGGCTCCTTCTGTACTTAGTTACAGGAGCCCCTGGAGTTTAGTGATTTACTAGCTCAAATTTATAAACTGAAACTGACCATACATTCCCAATTGTAACATTCAAGATCTCTACTCTGCCATAGTTGCCATAGTTGAATTGGGTCAATATCTTAACTCCAGCTAGAAAACTTTTCCATCAAGACTCTGCCTTATCTAGGAAATTTTCTTCTTCTGTAAAGTCTATTTGCAGCTTTTGAGAAATGGAATTACAATTTCTTCTACACAGTTCTTCCAGCAGATATAATATGGACCACTATTGAAGTCATTTCTGTCTAATGATTTTAATAAGATTTTAATTTTCCCAGCCTTAATTACAATTAATACATTAAAATAAACTTGTGACTTGGCAGTCTCTGTTGTACTCTCTGTGACCTTCCTTCAAAAGCTCATTCCAATTTAGGGACGAAAGTGTGTAACAGCCTTGAAAACCAATACTGACGAACATGTCAGACTGTAAGTTTATGAAACACAATAAAATTCATAAAGTTTAAATAACAGAAATTGTAAAAAATAATTATAGGTATGAGACTCCCATCCTACACTCCTATTCTAGAAACTTAATCTTACATTACTATCTCACTTATCAGAACCCTCCAACTGGGCCCTCCCTCTCCTGAATCCTAGTCAGCACTTTCTTTCCTCACAAAATTCCACTGCTTCAATCACTTCCACCATTCTCCAGCTGCCTTTGTGCCATCCATTTCCCTCTTAGGAGAGATCTTACCATCTTTTCTTCAATTGTATCTTGGAGTTTCTCACAGTTTCTAAATTCTTATTGTACTTAGATTTTTATCTATCATGCGGCTTCCAACATGTTACTCTGTAGGGTGGATTTTTTAGCTCTGTATTGTTGCACTAACTAGAGGAGTCTTTCAGGACAGGGGCTGTGGCAAGTTCTTAAGACATATCTTCACTTAAACAGTGCTACTACACAGCAGTATACTAAAAATTGCTGCACACATATTTATGAACATCTCCATCAATATGCTACTGTCCAAATACGTAAGCTGTTAGTAAAGATCAATCTTCTGATTTTAATGGTTATGAAAGTAAAATGAGCCTAGGAACCAAAGTGTAACTTCTTATATGTTAATGAATAATTTCTGTTCACTTAAGAAGACATGTAATACTATTTATCATAAAAACAGTCTTCAATTTTTTTTTTAGCCTCCCAAGTGCTGGGATTACAAGTGTGCACCACCATGTCTGGGTCCCCCAAGTTATGTTAATTAAATTTTATGGCTAACAATTGAAATCTACTACATTACCATAATGTGAACGTCCACCTCTCTCTTTGAAAGCAGCTCCTGAAGGAGCTCAATCGCATCTGGCTGCCAGACATTTCCAACCTGTGTAGGATTGACACATTCAGAATTTCCCACATTTGCACAAGTGAGACATCACAGAGAATATCATGAGTATATAATTAAAGTGGACCTTTAAACATTAATAATTTGACCAAGCTTCTCTCTATAGTTCTCAAAGAATATCTTATGCTTTAAAACATATTTACATTAAAAACAAAAGATCACATCTGAAACTTCTAAAAAGTCTAACATGTGAATGCAGTGCCTCCCCAAGGCCTTCAGCATATCCTCATCAGGGAGTGGGGGCGGACATGTGAGGAACCATCTACAAGTGGCACTTCCGTACCCAGTGGATTCTTTGGATAGGTACAATGTAGTGGACGTCTTGAGTGCAGTATGAAAAGGCTCTTCAGTTCGAACCACCTACCTAAATTACTCAATTCTAGATCCACAAAAACAGTATGGCATAAGTTTAGTATTTTGCCACTAAGTTTTAGTGTTGTTATGCAACAATGGATCGTTAACATAGCACTTTAATCTGATTTCTAGATTCAAATTTTACAATCGTAAGTCGGGTCCAGTGGCATATATCTGTAATCCCAGGACATGGGAGGCCAAGGCTTGACTGCTGTGAGTTCAAGGCCAGCTTCGGCTACATAATGAATTCAAAGCCAGCCTGACCTGCATAGTGAGACCTTCAACTCAAATTTTACAGTCTTGTATCATTTCATCTATAAACATATATTGCTTTATTTACTCAGATATTTTATATGCCTCAGTATAATTTTATAGTTTTCTTTATGAAAGCCCTTTGGCTGCTTTCCAGCATTATTTTTGTTGCAACTGAGATATTTTACTTTATATTCTAATTTATAAAAAAGTATTAGTTTAAAACAATTTTTCAAATTAATCATCCCACACATTATTATGTACTCACTGGTATAGTATGATAGAGCTGACAAGGAATACAAAACTGGGGTGTATCAGGGTACAGCAAAATAGGGTAAAGGTGACACTGTGGAATCTTCTCAGTGAATCCATGATCTAAATACTGTACCTGAAACAGTTCAAATAAAATTTATAGTTAAAATGTGTTATTAAAGCAGTAGAAGATAGAGTGGTAGTGCATGTCTGAGCCTAGCCTGGGTAACTTATGAGACCCTGTTCCAAAATAAAACATTTTTAAAAAAGGGTGGGGATGTAGCTTACTGTGAAGGCCTTGGATTCACCCCCTGTATTGTCAAGGTTGGGGAGACATCTTGGAAAGATAATTATATTTTGATTTGAAAAATTTCCAGAAAAAAATGAACATTGTATTCTCATATTACATAGTATGAAAAGATTTTTCTTTTATTAGCCTATAAAAAAACCACTCAAAAATACGTCTTCTGCTTCAACCTAATGAACATATTGTTTCTTTTCCCTCTAGTAGTCACTATTCTATATTCAGGTCAACTTGTTAAGCTTTATTTAAAAGGACACGTAATACTGTCTGTGCTTGGCTTAATATTTACTTCTTAACACAGCTTAAGGGTAAACCCTGAAAGATACCTGGTGAAAGAATGACAAATTCATTGTGTATGTAAAATTACCACAAGAATAAAAGGTAAAGATTAAACTATCAAAATACTTATAAATAAATTAAACAGATACTCTGACAGCATGACAAATGTTTTTAAAGTTCACCATCTTATTTGTTCATACTCTATAACAAGTTCATGAAGTGTGATAATTTGATGCACACTAAATTTCAGTTAACTTTTACAGAAATGAAAAGTAGATTATTTAAGACTACAAATGGATGTGAAAAGTGACCAGTCTTCATGTAAATATCTGAATCTGTAAGTATCTAGGTGCTTAAATCTTCAGTCAGATTTGAAATCATTTTATTTTTACTGAGACTAGTTAGTAGTTCAGAAAAAAAGCACAAGACTTCAGTGTTTAGGAAATGGATGCTAGGACATGAACTATGACATCATTACCCCTTGACAAGGGTGTTGACAGATCACTGAACCTAAACTGCAACTTTCTTACTAAAACAAGAATAATGATTTGTATCTAGGATAGCTGTAAACCAATTATAAAGTATGAATGCACATATGTGAAAGAAGCTGAAAAATTCTAATGTGCCATGTAATTAATTGGTACCATCATTGAACAGTAAAAAAACTCTGTTCAAGTAGAAAACAAAAGACTTCTCACTTTGATTAAAATGAACTTTCAAGTGCTAAATACCTGATGAAATATGTCATTGAATGTTTTGCTTTACTTAGTAAACACATGTAGAGGTATTTTCATTTTTATATTTTTATATATTCATTTTTCAATGCATGTAGTTATTTTTAATAACTTTTAATTAAACTTGAGTGCCACCCTACTATTCTAGAAAGGTAAATTAGTCCTTACTCTGAAAAAACACAGCTGGGCCCTAAACAAATTTGCTAAGATGTTTAACATACATGAAAACAAGTCATTTTAAGGATCACTATACAAATAAGCGAATTACAACTAAGTAGTCCCTCTAGTAAGGTACCACTGGACAAATCTCTACATGGAACTATTTTTAGCCAGGTTACTAAACAGATTTGAACATAAAAATAAAGATTCTCATTACAAAAAAAGTGAAAGGTATTTGACTGATCCTTCTATATGATGAAATGATCCAACTGATCAAATGATTATTTTGGCTTGTTTCTTTCTTTTCAGTTAGAGATTAAACTCAGAGGCACAGTACCACTGAGGTACAACCCTACTCCTTTATTTTCCTAGCCCTATTTTTAACCAAGTTTTCATGTGTTAAGATTTTTTAAAAACTGTTTAATGTTCTGGCACTTAGCCCAAATAGTCACAAATGGATTTCATACTCACCCTGATAGTGCCACCCACAACTTCAATTACTCTGCCTCGATACCACATAGTGTCAGAGCCTCTCACTGCACAAGGTTCTCCCTTCTTCCAGAAATAAGGCTCCAAAAGACCCAGGCATTTTAAAGTGCTTTGAATCTCATTCATCATTTTTAGTAGCTCAAATTCTGAGTAAAACATTAAAAATAGGAATCATTTGGGAAAACTGCCTTTCAATAAGTCATCAATAATCTTTAATAAATTTGCAACTTATGGTAATATAAACAAAATCAGGTTCATGATAGAACTGCCATAAAAATTTGATTTGATCAGTACCTTCTGTCTTAAAACATACTAATAGCATAAAAATAATTATCCTAATACTGTTATTTTGAATGTACAAACCAGGTAGCCTAATATAAAAAAAAACTACCAATTTAACATGCCAGTCCAATAGCATGCCCTAACACAATAGAACACAAATTATGAGTTACTTAATGCTTAGTTACAGTACAATGTTGAGGCTATAGTTTAAAACTGTTTCCTTCATTCTTTTTTTTTTTTTTTCATAGTTTAGGCTGGTCTTAATCTACATAGCTGAGGCTAGCCTCAAACCCATCTTTCTGCCTTAGCCTTACAAGTGCTGTAATTATAGGTGTGGGTCACCATGCCAGATAAAATTCTAACTTTACTTTTCTTGCTAAGTGGCCCATTATTTCCCAGTGACTATACACCACTTTAACTGAGTCTCTGGCAACAATTTCTGACATCAGTTCCCATCCTCCCTCCCTCCCTCCTCCTCCTCCTCCTCCTCCTCCTCCTCCTTCTTCTCCTTCTTCTTTTTGGGTACTGGGAATCAAACTCACAACCTTGCACTTGCCAGGCAGGCACTTATGCTCTGAGCTAAACCCAGGCTCCTCAATCCTGCTTCTTGGAGTTGTATGCTTTACAACCTCCACACACTTCAGTTTATTCTCCATAAAGTGGGCATGGGAGCACCTACCCAGATTATCAATAATGCAGGACGACTAGGTGCACAGTGTATAGCATACTGCCTGGCACATACAGAGTTTTATCAACAACTATGCATCATGTGCAGTTCTGGACTAAGTACTGTTCCTACAGGTAAACATGGTTCACTTTGAGAATAGCCAACTGTACAGATTTATTTTGATTTTTAAATCAAAATGCAGTATTCAGGAGATGAATGAATGGAAGAAAATAGCAGTAAGTTCATAGCTCCCATATCCTCACTGGCAGGTGGCCTCACAGGGAGCTAGTGGTGCCCATGCTGGAGTGATGGGATCAAATGAGTAATACATTATTGTGGATAGGTTCGGCTTATAGTCAGGAAGTCTTTGCATTTAAGCCTGAGAACTCAGAAAGCATCTGAATCTTCTCAAAGGGGTCTGAATCTCCAGTCATTTGTTATGATATTTTTTTTCATTTTAAGTATGTAGAAAATTTTGTGCCATTTTTAGATGCGTCCAAATTTTTATACATGTCAGGTCTTGTAACTCTGGATCTTCTCCTAAACTTAGTTTAGCCCCAATATGGGGAAAATAAGGGAGATATGGTGGTAGAGGGCACATCATGTTGTGCTAACCATGATCTAAGAGTCTTTAGCAGGTTTTAGAAGACATCTGTGTTGCTCTCTCTCCACACTGGAACAGTGCTTGGGACATTCAGGTAATCACTGGAATGGTTTCTAAGTCCTACATTTTGCAATCACAAACATCACTGATGTTCTGTGGTGGGCAAGAAAACAGAGTGCCAGGATTTCTACATACTCAAGGATTTCAAGGCTTATAACTACACACATATATTTGCACAATAGGAGAGAAAATTCCGGTAGCAGCACTGACATACCCATGACAATGAAAGTCCAGGGGCTTTCTACCAACTGCTTGATTACAACCTTACTCCCTTACTCTTGTTGAGTTTCACTACTCTTAATCTTCCAACCAGGTTGAACTCCTTTGTTTTACTTATCCTTGTATCTTTGTGTGAGTTCTCTATTCTTCCCTAATGTTTCTAACTCTAAAAGGGTATCTCATTTTAAAAATTTGTGTCTATGCATATCTATCCACAGTGAACTGTTCATTGATAAGAACAACAGCTGACTGTGCTGTTAGGAAGTGAGGCCTGGCTACAGGTTGGTCAGTGGGTGACTGAATTTGAAGGGTGACTCTCCTTTCCTGGCTTCTTTTGTTTTCCAGCTGCTATGACATGAGCAGCTTTCCTATACCAGGGCCATTCACCATGCTGTTTCTGCCTTAGAGCCAGCAGACTATGGAGTGAAACTTCTAAAAACATGAACTAATATAAATTTCTCTTAAGTCACAGATTTTTGAGTATTTTGTCCCAGTAACAAGGAAAGTGGCTAAGACAAACAATTTAATGGAAAGGGAACAAAATATATAGCCAGGCATTCCACAAATGTGAGGATTTTGAATGATGCAAATAAAAGATGCTAAATCTCATGAAAATACAAATTAAAGGAATAGTTTCATGCCTACTAGATTGGCAAAGCTGATGATATGAAGTCCTAAGGATGTGGAGCAACAGAATTCTCAAGCATTGCTAGTTAGGAATGTAAATTGTTATGGAATACTGTGAGAAAGTCTTTAGTGAAAGGAAGGGACATGACCAAATAGGGGTGCACAGGTCTTTTAAGGTCCTGGCAATACTTTGTATCTTGGTTAATGTATGTAATACTCAATGTTTCTATCTAAACACTTTTTATGTCATATAATCTCACACTTACAACATTTTACAATAATTTTGAGAAGCTCATTTGGGAATATACTTGTAGTTGTAGTTATAGTTAATGTGATCAGCATACTGACCCTAATCCTGAGATGTGGGAGGAGGAATCCTTTGGGATCCCATCTTCATGTGGTGAGAGCATCCCATCAGGGTTCCCACTTTAACTGAAGGGGACTTCAGTTTTTTTTTTTTTTAAATCTTGATCTTTATGTAGCTATCAAGAAGGAAGTTCAAGGTTTTACCTTCTGAAACAACTCTTGAGGATGAATGCCTTCTTTGGCACATGATTACTCTCCAGTATTCTGGTTTCATTTTAAGTGCTTGGTATATTCTTTATTTTCATGTCAACTCAGTATGTTTCAAGACACAGGTATGGGTGTGCATCTTACCTAACTTATCTGGAAGGGTGGTTCAATATGCCATAATGATAGAAATGTAAATTCTAAATTACTCTCTTCTTAACAGAGTACAACACTCATACAACTGTAACCCATAATATTGAGATGTTAAAATAATGAGCCAGTTGTAGAAGTATATGCCTGTAATCCCAGTTACCTGGGAGGCTCAGGTAGGAGGATCAAAAATTTGAGCCTAGCATGGGCAACTTAGTGAGACTCCATAACATAATGTAATATAACATAACATGACATAACATCACATAACATAGCATAAGGCTGAAGATGTAGCTCAATGGAAAGTGTGAGGCCTTGGGTTCAATCCCCAGTACTGGAAAAAGAGAAGAGGAGAGAAGAGGGCAATGACAGAGGAGGAGGAAAAGGAAGAAGAAGGAAGAAGATGAAAAAAGGAAGATGGAAAAAAGGCAGAGAATGGGAAGGAAAAAGAGGAAGAGGAAAGAGAAGGGAAAGAAGAAAAAGAAAAAAGAAAAACCTAGGTTCAATCACAAGTTCTTCAAAAACCAAAAGAAAAATAAAAAAGCATTTTGCCTGGATTATGTGAAGTCATTTAACCTTCCCCCAAACTCTTTGAAAATGAGGTTCAAAGAGGTTAATTACTTGCCCAAGTATTCCAATCATGTCTATCTTCCTAGAGAACTTCAGTTGCTAGTTTCACTGTCATTAAGAAATCTTTTGTAATATAAAAGATATAGCAGATGTGGTGGTACATGTCTGTAATTCTAGCACTATGCAAGACTGAGGCAGGAGCAAGTTTGAGCTCAGACTGGGCACTTTAGCAATTCAGTAAGACCAAGTCTCAAAATAAAAAAAAATTTTTTGGTACCAGAGACTGAACTCAGGACTTTCTTTTCTTTTTCTTTCTTCTTCTTCTTTTTTTTTTTATTTCGAGGCAGAATTATTTTACATTGATGGGCACTGATGGAGATCATTCCTAAAACATTAAGCCAGGACTTTCTTATAAAAGGGTGGGGACACAGTTTTGTGTGAAAGCCCCAGGTTCAGTCCCAGTACTACAAAAATCAAAACCAAAACCAAAACCAAACCAAACCAAATAAGCAAAGCATAAAAATTGTACCTGATAACTTAGGCACGACAAATATAGTTCCATCATCACCAATGCAGCTTACTATTGCCTCAAATACTTTCTTGTTAGGAATAACTGGTGGTTTATAGCATCCAGTGGTTCTTGGTTCTGAAATTTTCTCCTTATATTCAAATATCTTGCATTCACTGGTTATATCAGCAGCTTTTTTGTCAGTGTCAAAGTTAATTTTAATACATTTAGTAACTATTGAATCTTCCTGTTCCATTGGAATTTGTTCAGATGTCTCAGGTAACTGGATAGTATCTGATTTAGTAATTCTGTAACATCCAAAAAAAAAAAATCGAAAAAGAGCAAATACAAAAATCTAGCAAAAACAGCATACAAGAATCCTTGAAATATACTTAACATTTATAGAAGATACTTGCTGTACTCTAGGATATGCTGGGCTATGTTGTTACATGAAAATGATTGTAATTTGTTAAAATTACTTGGATTATAAATGAGATTGATAAAAATGTAATTTCACTTAAATGTTCTAAATTACTGTCTCATAATGCAAGCTATTCTCTCATAAAATCTCCTAAGAAGTAGATTCCAAGTACAGGGTACAATACATTCCAACTGCCACTAATTTATCAGTACGACACCTTCAATTTGCATTTTGGAAACCAACTTAGAAAATAAAACATGTTTAAAGTTACTAAGTTATCAGGTCCACAGTTAGAACATACGCAGGTGGCAAGTTACCAATATTAATAAAATACAAAGAGAATATGAGTCTCTTAAAAACAATAAGGTAATATTGAGATATTAAGTGTTGTTGGTAATTTGCTAATTCAACTTTTTTTACTTCACATTCCTTTCAATTAAGAAAGTATGCTTCTTGTACAAAGCAATAAAATCCTAAAAGATATTATCTTATTTACTATTATAAAAAAGACTAGCTGTGTTTTGTTTAGCAGATTCATAGTAGATTTTTATTTCTTCTGGTTTCCTATACTTTTGTTTTAGTGAGAAATAAATATTGATGAATCACCTTCAACTAAATGCCCCTTAAGATAGCTAGTGGTACTATTAATGCAGTAAAAAAAATCCAAAATCAAAAAAATCCCCAAAACTTCACAATTGGTGTATGTCAGTAGTATTAAGTTGGCAAGCATTACTTTCTCATTTCATCTAGATAGGAATTACTTTAACCTAAAACAATTTAACTCAAAGAGAGTTATATGCACTGTGTACCAGTTTCTCAGGAAACTCCAACCCATCTACCATATCTGGTCTCATTTCATTTCTGATTTCTCATTCTTTTTTTATTTTACCAGGTCTGAGAGTTTATAGTCAGCTATATCTAAAGAGATCTGGTCCTGTACAGTGTGGATGCAATCCTAACATATCTTCACATCTAGAAGAACAGACAGACATTGGAACAAGCTAGAGCTACAGCAATATTCCAATCATTCTCACCTGTACCCCAGACTTAACTGAGAATGTAGCAACTGTAGGGATTTTTTTTTTCCTTCGGTACCGGGGATCGAACTCACGATCATGTGCTTGCAAAGCAGGCGCTTATGCCGCTGAGCTAAATCCCTGGCAACTGTAGGGATTTTTAAATGTGAACATTATTCAATTAACTTTTTGTCACTCATTTGTATCACACAAATACATGTCATAAATACCAGCCAGAATTTTCAATATAAAGCGTAGATATTCGTGCCTAAGCAAAGGATGCCAAAGGGCTCAGATCTGGCATTCATTATATTGTTTGCTTTTTGCTTGTTTTAGAATATGAATGTCAAAGGAAAAAGGAAAAGTATAAAAGCCAGTATAAGAAAGGATTTGGGTATAAAATAGTTGATGGTACTGAATAAAGAAATGAACATTTCTAAAGGAATTTGTTTCTGAGCTGGCTCCACAGGAGTTAGTTTATAATTCATATTGAAGAGCAAGATGCAATTCAGATTTGAAAGCACAAATAAATATTTATGCAAATAAATAGCAAGCATCCATCACAAATTGATGTCAAGACAATTTAAAAAGCCTATACCTTCTTTCTCTCAAAGCCAAACCTTTTTTAATCAAGTATTTAGAGACATCAACATGCTCTCCTTTTTCATCTCTGCAGAAAATTTTCACAGGTAATGGCCATGTAGTATTGTTTTCCTGCAGTGATTTAAAAGCTCAGTAAGTATGACACACACAAAAATTTCTTATAAAGAACGTACTTTTCACAGGCATCTCTTCTACCTTCCTTTAAGTAAGAACAAAAAAAATTCCCAACTGAGTAAAGTTACTTAGATATCTAAATACATTAGAGGGAAAGAAGGAAGATAGCAGATGTGTCAACAAGGACCAACATTTGTTGGTGAAACGTATCAGGAAGATCTTAATATCAAGGTAACCTTACCAAAAAAAGAGTAAATGAAAAGAAAATCTCCATCCTGAATAAGGAAAAAAAAAAAAAAAAGACACCACCAGTTAACAATTTTCTTTCTTCGCCTACACTGTATGTTATATAATCAATTATATAATCACAAAATTTTCAAGGGTGCCTTTTTTCCTCTACAAAAAGCAAAAAGAAGTAACTGTAAAACATATACTCTACTTAATATGGAAAAATTTATAAAAATAGAAAAAGGTAATATGGAAAAATGAGTTATACAGGAAAATTTTAATCATTAACTCAGAAACTAGAAAACAGTAACAAACTAGAAAACAGTAACAAAAGCAAATATTTTTAAGTACTCTGAAGATTTATGCCTCTTCTCAAATATTGTATTCATTGATATACAGCTAGTTTTGAGTTCACTGGAAGCCTAATTTTTTTTTTTTTTTTTTGGTACCAGGGATTGAACTCATGAGCTAGTGCTTGCCAGGCAGGTACTTTTACCACTGAACTAAATATCCGGCCTGGAAGTGTAATTTCTCACACTAATTAAAGAATATAAAAAGCCTTCACAAATACACTATTGTATACATGTTGTATTTCTAATATGAAAATAATCAAATAAAGAATATTACTTTAGAAATAATATGACACACATCTATTATCAAACAGGCATTATACTTTGAAATATGACCAACAAAGTTTGCAACAAAATCCAAGGGCTTATATTATTTTTTCAATGAGAATATAAACTGAATTGATAAAAAAATTAATGAAGTAATCAATATATATATATATCTGTTGTACCTGTTTACCTCACTGCCCACCTGTAATATTATGGTTGCTATGGCTCCAGTGAGGTACAATGAAAGACAGTCACAAGCTGTCGCTGTCCACTTGTCACTTCCACCAGTTGGTCTAAAACAAAAAATGACAACTTAGTTTATAAAAAAACAGCAGAGAATACTGAAGCACACAGATACAAGAAATGTTACACATAAACATACAGAGTTTGAACCAACTAAATATGTAGTAAGAAGTCTGAGTATGAATTCATGTTATCATCCCAGTTTTCGTTTCCATTTTCACAGCCTTGTTTGTTCATCCTTCTGTTCTACTTTGGACGCATATTATACGTTAACTTACTTATGTATATCTGTTCTGCACTATACTGAAGACCCCAAAAGAATAGGTGTAGTTAAAGAAATTCGCATCATCATATGTTTCACATGTGTCAAGTAGACAACAAGCTATAGGAGAACAGCGATGATGTACTTTCTCACCATTACATCTAATGACACACAGAAGGCACTCTACAAATACTAATGGAAAGGAAAAAAAGTTTCTTTGCAATGACTCTATTGCTCACTTTTGGGAGTTTTCTAGAATTCAAATGTAATTTAAATAACTACCCATCAATATAAACCTCCATAGTTTATAAAACTGTTCATTCATCCATCCCAGTATCTTTCTGAAAGAGTTAGATATTGTATTACACTGATATATGCAACTCTATGTTTACAATAGCACAATCTATAATAGTTAAATCTTGAAAGTAGCCAGTATGTCTAACAACAGGTGAATGCATAAAGAAATAACACTACTTATGCACCACAGAATATCATTCTGCTATAAAGTGATAAATTTGATAGGTAAATAGATGGCAAATGAAATAAATCAGACACATTAAGTGTAAATATGTCATGATTTCTCTTATATGAGAAACCCAAGATATAAATAATTTAAAGAGCAAAATAAAACAGAAATGACAGAAAACCGGGAAACAGATCTTTTGAAAATGTAAAGGGATCTAGAGATGGAGGGGGCAGTAAAAAGAACATGTGTTATATACATCCCACTCTCCATGGTGAATATAATCATTATAATAGCACAAATATATTAATTAAAAAGAGAGAACCTGGCTAATTTATCAAAGTTATTGAAATTTTTAAACATATACAAAACCCACATAATAAATAAGATCTTTCTGCTTTCACTACTATCAATAAATGACTAATTTTATTTCATCTGTACCCCCAAATATTCACTTTTATTTCTACTTTTTGAAGGAAGACCCAGGTATAACACTGTATCAGTTGCTTTTCCATTTCTGGGATATAATATGCAATACTCACAAATTAACCACTTAAAGTTTACCCTGAGAGTAACTTGGGCAATACTTTTGTTTATACACTGCTATCACAACACTGCTTGGGTAGATGTCATGTCAACCAGTCAAATCTTATATTGAATAAATATGATAAAATTGTTTTTACATTTCCCAGTATATTATAAAATTAATGAAAAAAATTAATTTTTTGTCATCCTGCAAGTTAAATAATTGAACTAGTAAATGGCTAAAGATGGAGAGATTTAATGTAGCTTATGTGATCAGAAGATGAGTCATTTCATCTGCAGTTTCCAAGGTTTGTTTGGATTTAGTGGACATTTCCATGGTATAAAACACGTTCCTCTGTTTCTTGCATTTTTCATAGTTAGCTTGATCAGATTCAAGTAGATTTTTTAAGTGCAGATGATTTATTTTCATAAACAGAAAATTTCAGGAAGTGAGATGGAAAGTCAGTTCAAGGCATGTATCAGCAATCCATGCACTTATTCATTACTTGCTTTTGTATTTTTTGTAGTTTAGTCTACATATGTAATATTTTTAGTTTTGTCGTGATGTCATGTCTTTTCAAAGTTTTAATAATCATTTCTGAATTTTCTAATTCTGTGTTAGATTCTTTCATAGCATCTATCATTTCCTAAATTTCTTTTAGTTCATTCTGAAATGTCAGATTACAGTTTCAATGTCCTGTCATATTTTTTTGGCATATTTTCATTGCCTGTAGAGATATTGCATGGCTTCTTCCCTTTTTCCTCATAATAGTTTGTATTATGTAATACATAATACGTAATAGTATAGGATATAAGTCAAATCCTTTCTTTTGCTGTTTTTTTTTTCTTTTGTACCAGGAATCGAACTCATGACCTTGTGTTTGCCAGGCAGGTGTTTATGCCACTGAGCTAAATCCCTGGCCCCTCTCTTTTGCTGTTTTAAGTAAAAGAAATTTCCTTTTTTTTTTTTTTTTTTGGTACCAGGGATTGAACTCACAACCTCGTGCTTGCCAGGCAGGCACTTATGTGCCTAAGCTAAATCTCCAACCCCAAATTTCTTATGTTTTTAGGAGGAAAGAATAGATCATAACTGCTCTTCTAGCTTCATGTCTCTAGAATTCCTTATGCTTTTTCCCAAAGTGACAGAAAATATGGCCTTACATGGTAAAGTCTTAACCCTCTTTGTTACTTTCTCATACTTCTATTTGAATCTTGAATCTTCTTGTTTGTCTTGCTCAAGTTGAACTCCAATCTGGCAGTTTTTCTTGGGATATGTGTGTGTGTGTGTGTGTGTGTGTGCATGTATGCATGCGTGCATGTGTGTGCTTGGTGGGAAGGAGCTTCAGTTTACTTTGAAGAAGCTATATGCTAAAAATAAAAAACCTTCAGGACCACATAACCATGACACATCACAGTCCTACATTTAGCTGTGAACTACATCCTGTATCACTGATTAGCCTGCAAGCTCCAGTGAGATACCGTGGCTGATTCCTATTCTCAGAGCTGTCAGACCTTTAGTCAGCCTTCCCATTCCTCTTTCCATATATATGCTGATTATCCTAAGAGTCCTGCTTGATGGTGTGTGCCAACTGCTGATTTCTGGAGTCACAGAGCCTACTATCAATTTTTCTTCAGATGTTGAATGCGCAGTCTTTAGTTTTACTAGGCAAGCTGTGCTATTTTAATAGTGGGATTTTAGGAGACTAAAAGTATGCCACGCTATTTTCCTAGAATCCTCTAAATTCACTATCTGCTAATTTACAATTTAGCTCTCCATGTAATTCTACACTTAAGAGATAATTTTATTTCTGATTTTATTCCTCAGTTATTAATTCTCAACCATTTGAATTTTACCTTGATACCTTTCATACTCGTTACCTTTATTTCCTTAATGCCACTAACTTTATGTGCTCCAAATATTTATCTCTTCTAAAACCTTGAATTAACCAGACTAATGAACATTTTGGAACATGTTATCAAAATTAAAACTGACGATAACTCATCTAAAAAGAAAAATATTTAAAATCAACATTTGATAAGGAGAAAACTAATTCACTCATATAAAAACTACCTTATATCAACAAGGGAGCATTCCACAGATAATCTTCCAATTGTCTTCAGATTTTCTTGAAGTTTTCTTAGACAGTTAACATTCACTACTAGTTCAACACCCACGTCATACAGCAAGACCTATGAAAACAATAATTTTAAGTCTATGGAAAGACAAAAATTTAAAAATGCTTTTGGAACCTGAAAAGCATAATAAAATTAAGTAAACACAGCAAAAATTTCAAAGTTAATTCACTTTCATGGTAACATGTTAACTGCCTTACCTCTACCAATGTGTCTGTAACCACTCTGGTGATCTGGCCTCTTTGCCACTGATTTTTATCTGGGATCTTAACAGCACAGTGCATATCATTTTCCCACTTAATAGGTTTCCATTCTGAATTTTCATAAGCAGCTATCATCTTTTCTTCTAAACTATATAAGGATAAAAAAGTTTAGCTATAACATGTTTTCTACTGCCCCCATCCTCATCATTCCACTCCAGACCAAGTGGACATCATGTTCTTCCTTGAATGTAGCAAGCATATCTCCACTGCAGGTCTGTGACATAGCTCTTCACTCTGTTAGAGATGAACCTACCTATGGAGCTTTCTCCCTATCTTTTCAGGGCCCATTTCAAATGTCATTGTCTCTGTAGACAATAACAACTTGCTGAACAAATAATTCTTATATAGTGAAAGTAACCAATAGAAGCGCTATTTTTATACTTTTAAATAAGGACTATTTAGGTGAAATAATTTTGCTACTTTCAAAATTCTGTTTATGGGGCTGGGGATATAGTGTGGTGGCACAGTGTATGCCTGGCAAGCACAAAGTTGTGAGTTTGATTCCTGGTACCCCCCAAAAAATCTGTTTATGACTTCTATATCTTTCAAAAAAGGTACATTCACATGTTTTCTTTATATATTATACCTCTTAAGTAAGTTTTCTGTTAATAACCACTGAACATAAATCTTCTCAGGAGATATGACATTACATATATGCACAGGCAGTTCCTTGTTATAAAGAAATTGGAAATTCTCATTAGGTAGAGATTTTATAGATATAGGATTTAAGTTGTTTACGTCATGTGAAATAATTTCTTCTGGAGAAGGATCCCATATTTCGACATGCTTTTTAGAATTCTCTTTGGGGATATATCTGGAAAAAATAAAACAAAAATTAGCAAAACATCTGGAGGGATTAAAAGTAACAAAGTAGAGACGGAAGCAAAATGCAATCTCTTCAGGACCTGATACAGAGACACTGCAAAACAACTTGATGAAGACAAAAATAATACCTAGATCTCTGGGAAGTAGGAGGCAGCTTTATCTATTAAAATTAATAGATAAATTATTTCTTTATAGCAATTTTATCTTCCTTTTTTCTAGTCATTTTATTTTTCAAATTTTACTTCTTTCATTTTTGCCTTCAACACTTCCATATTCACCAGTATTACTAGTAAACTTTAATAATCTTTAGATATTTACTTGACTCTGCTATTATTGTTGAATTGTGTTCTATCACTAATGGTGGTATATTTGTTGCACTAAGTAGATATTCACTGTATGTCAATATTTGGTTTGTCATTGTGTCTATGTAATTACAGATCTTTTTCCTATTGTTAAAGAGTAAGATATGGTGGCAACTTAAACTGGTTTTCACAGTATGTCAATATTCAGTTTGTCTTTGACTCTAATATTGTTGCTGATTTTGTTACTACCACCAGTGGCAACGTAGTTGTTGCAATCAGTTTTTACAGATATCTGGTTGGCCTTTGTGTCATCAACACAAAGGTTAATTAATGAGGTTAATTTCCAGAGAACTCGATGCAGGACCAATTACACTGCTGCTTTTGCTTCTCAAATTAAAAAAGAGTTTTAGATCTTTGGACAGCGCTAAAGGCCTAACCCAGTGATGGTGAAATTTTTAGAGACAAGAGCCCAAACTACAACTCCTAACCCACTTATTTAAGGCAAAGTGCCAACATTGCAATTAAACCTGAATACTGAGGTTTAATTCACAAAAAAATACATTAACATCTTTGCCTTAAAAGAACAACACACATGCTATAGCTTTGCCACTACTGGCCTATAGATAGCCATACCCAGAGTGCATCAATAGAAAGAAGACACTAATTAAAGAGGCCTCCACACTAGCAATGAAGTCTGTCCACTCTAATAGAACCTCTACCTTCAGAATGTATGTGAATGCACATGCATGCATGTGTGCACACACATGCACAACAGAAACATGAGAGGACAAGGCAACAAAATGCCTCCCCAAACTCCCAACTCCACCAAAGCTCATCTATGAGAGACTGATGGGGAAGAAATGAAAAGCAAAACAGTTGAATAACATGAAATGATGAAAGAGGAGACAACAGATCAGTAAGGTGAGTTCAAAGATGATGCAAGTAAACATATAATGGACTTAAATAATCAGTGAATTTAAAGACTAATCAAAATCTAGGTAAGCTAAACAAAATGATACAAAATATGAATGTCTAGTTCACTTGTTACCTGTGCACTCATTTTTTCCTTTTTATTAGTACATGTTTGCAGTATGAAATGATTACATTCATCATAGGGAGTTGATACATGGACATAACACAACTTAATTCTTTTTACATCCTTTCCCTCCTCCCTTCCCTTAACCCTCACTCCTTATCTTGGTCCCCTCCACTTCTGCAAAAAATGTAACTCCCTGTTTCCTATTATCTGTATTTTGCTCCTTATTTATATTTTGGGTTTCTCATAAGAGAAACCATGCAATATTTAAGCTTGTCTTGAATTTTACTTAACATCGTGATCTCAAGGCACATATATTTTCCCACAAATGAGTCAAGATTATAAGTTTATCCTTCCTTATGGCAGAGCAGTATTCCATTGTGTACAAATATCACATCTTCTTTATCCACATTGTGTGCAAATACCACATTTTCTTTTCTTTATCCACATTTCCTTTATCTTTATCTGTTGATAGCCATTATAGGCCATATATAGCCCAAGATTTAGGTATCATAAATTTTACTGCATGTATGAGTATATATTTATCACTGTAATATGCTTTTAACTCATTGGGAAGAAGGGGAATAGCTGAATCACATTTCTATTTTTAGTTATTTGAGGACTCTCTGTACTGATTTCCAGTGACTGTACTAGTTCACATTCTCACCAATAATGTGGAAGGGTTCCCTTTTCTTTGCAGCCTCTTCAGCATTGGTTATTATTTGATTTCTTGATGATGATAGCTCTTCTTTCCACTGTAAGATAGAATCTTGGTGTTGACCTAACTTGCATATCTATAATGCCCGGTGCTGTTGAACAGTTTTTCATGTATTTATTGGTTACCTGTATTCCTTTCTTTTTTAAATTAATTGTATTTTAAAAGAGGAGTAAAATTAAACACAACAAAACAGAACAGAATGGGACATAAGAAAGCATAAATTTCAAAGCTAGACAACCAGAGATCTTCACTATCTGTCATATTGTCTCTTGTTTTCTTCCAAATGGTTGTTCTTATCTTTGCATATGGAGAGCTCATACTAAATAACATAGCCAATCTTTTCACAAGATGTATAGTTCATTGGCTCCCACTTGCTAGGCAGGTGAGAGGGGGAGGGGGGACACGGGATGGGGCACAGGACACGAGATGTCTGATTCTCAGCCCACACGCAGGCAGGATCACGGTTACTCCCAGATATGGGAAGAGTTCCTTGTTCTCCCCACACCCCAAGTCAACCACCCAGTGCAGGTCCTGACGCATCAGGGTCTGTCTCCTTCAGGCTGCCGAAAGTCTGCCACACTCTCAGCTGCCCCCCAGAGAGGTGGGGGGAGTGCCTTGTTCTCCCAGCACCCCGAGTCAACAGCACTATGCAGGTGTCGATGTGCCAGGGTTTCTCTTCTGCAGGCTGCCAAATGTCTGCCACACTCTCAGCAGCTCCCCCAGAGAGGAGGAGCTCCTTGTTCTCCTGGCACCCCGAGTCAACCGCACTGTGCAGGTCCCGAGGCGCCAGGGTCTCTCTCCTTCGGGCTGCTGAAAGTCAGCCACACTCTCAGCTGCACCCCAGAGAGGGGAGGAGCTCCTTGTTCTCCTGGCACCCTGAGTCAACCACATGGTGCAGGTCCCAACGCACCAGGGTCTCTCTCCTGCAGGCCACTGAAAGTCTGCCATACTCACCTATTTCTTTCTGAGGAATTGAGCATTCCATTTCCAAAGTTCTGAAATGGCCAACAGACCACAGAAAGAATTCTCTTTAGGCTCCTGTTTGAAACCAGCAGCTACAGCAATCTGCTGGCCTTGCTTCAGGGCCACCTGTATTCCTTTTGAGAACTGCCTATTCATTTCAGTGCCCATATTTTTATTGTGTCTTTTGTTTTGAGGGGGTCTAACATTTTTTCAGATTTTAAAATATATTCTAGATAGTCTCTAAGCAGTAGCTGGCAAAATTTACTTCCTATTCTTAAGCTGCTGTTTTACTCTGTTGTTTCCTTTGTTATAGATTCCATTTGTTGATTCTTGATGCTATTTTTTGTGCAATTGGGGCTCTGCTCAAAAAGTCCTTGCATATGCCTACATCTTTCAGTTTTACCTATTTTGTCTTCTAGAAGATTAAGCATTTGTTTTAATTTTTAGATCTTTGATCTATACTGACTTTAGTTTAGTACATAGTTAGAGATGGGAGTTTAGCTTCAATTTTCTGCATGAATATAGCCAGCTTCCCCAACACCACTGTTGAAGTGGCTATTTTTCCTTTGCCATACAGTTCTGCCCTCCTTCGCCAAACACTAGATGTCTGAATGTGCTTGGGGTTACTTCTGTGTCTTCTGTTCTGTTTGCTGATTGACAAATCTGTTTTTGTACCATTTATGCCTTTTAAAAAAAATCATACCTTTGAAATATAACTTGAAATCTGACACTGCCTCCTGCTTTCCTCTTGATAACCAAGATTGCTTTGCTTATTCTGGGGCTTACTAGGTTCCATATGAATTTTAGGATTGCTTTCTCTGTGAGGAAAAAGCTATTGCTGTGGCTTGAGTGCTTAATGTCTCCCAAAGGTCCATTTTTTAGAAGGCCTGGTCCCAAGGGTTGCACTGTTGGGAGGTGCTGTGGACCCTGAGAAGTGGGGCCTTATGGGAGATGGATTAAATGCATTTTGCATGAAATGGACATGAGTCTTATGGAGGCCAGAGGATAAATGTTATGGTTTAGATCTAAAATGTCCCACCCATATTCTCATGGATGTGGTAGCTGACTGGATCCTGGGGGTTACACACTCATCTGAGGACTCATCCATTCATGAGCTCAATTGCTGAATGGGCTGTTAGGAGGTGAGAACAAACTGTAGATGGGCCCCTGGGGGCATGATCCAGAAGGGTGTATATTCTTGTGCCTGACTCCTCTCTTTGCTTTCAAACTGCCTTAAGTTGAGCCCTTTTTCCTCTGCCAGGCCCCTGTGTCATCCTGTTTCTGCCTTGCAGCCACCCAACTATGGACTGAAACCATGAGAATAAACCTCTCCTCCTTCAAGCTTAGGTGTCAGGTATTTTGTCCAGAATAAACCTCTCCTCCGTCAAGCTTAGGTGTCAGGTATTTTGTCCCAGTGACAAGGAAAGTGACTGACTGCTTGTTGTTTTTATAGTCTCTGAGGTAGAGAGTTGGGTTGTTTGAGATCTTTCTTTGTGATGCAGGTATTTATCACAATACATTTTCCTTGTTTTTATCTTTTAAACTTGAGTATGTGGTATTTTCATTTTTATTTGTCTTAGAGCTTTTTAAAATTTACCTTTTGATTTCTCCTTTGACCCACTGGTGTTAAAAAATGTTTTATTATTAATTAAAAATACTTAAGGACAACTTTCATAGGAAGTTCTTACCAATCTTTAATAACTGTAGCAATCTAACTTATTCAATAGCTTCTATATGTTTCAAACTATACTACAAACAGCATAGAACAATTATTCTCATAAAATTATATTTTGAGAAGGCAAACATCATAAAATATCATTTGGCTGTTTTCTTATAAAGTTACACTTACTTCACTTATAAAACCAGCAATGATACTCTTACATATTTACTGTTCATAGTAGCTTTATTCATGAAACTGCCCCAAACTGGCAATAATAACCTAAACATTAATCATTAGTGAATGAATAAAATTGTGTCACATCTATATAGAATACTAACAATAAAGTGAAATAGACCACTGATATATGCAACAACATTAGAGACTAAAGTATTATGGAAAAATGAAAGAAGGGCACACAAAGGGCAAGATATTGTATTATTGCTTATATAAAGTTGTGGGGAAATCCAAAGTGTAAGAATAAAAACTGCATCAGTGGCTGCTAGGCCCTGGAAAAGAAACACACTGATTACAAAAGGCACAAAGGAGCTAGTGGAATAGTGGAAATATTCGGTATGTTGACTGTGATGACAAATGACTATGTTTTAACATTTAGAACAGTTTACTATATCAAATCATTTACCTGTGTACCTAAAACAAGAGAATTAAGTCATACTACAAAGAATATATAACAATCATTCTGTTGTTATGAATTTTTTTGTTGTTATAGATTATATATTTGCTATAAATTAGTTTTATACAGAAAAACTTGGCCCAACATAGCTTAAATGTTTACTCTCATTTCTTTCTTCCCTCAAGACTTTCAGTGTAAAAAAGGCCAGGTTTACAAAACATTATGACAGCTATTGCTGATTTAATATCATCCTTCTTAGAAGTCCTACCATGCTTTTTTTGTTCTACTACCGTTGGTTCTATCTATCACACTGTGTCTTATTGGAATTTGAATATGTGTGATAGCTCAAACAAATTTTTTTTCTTTTTTTATAAAAAATGAGATATTATAGTACCCATTGAACATTTTCTGTTATTCGGTTCAGAAAGCCCTGTAATTCTTTCACTCTATGCATGGCTTTATACTATTGTGTTATGTTTGATATTATTGTATTTGAAACTATGCTCAACTATAGCAGAGTAAGAGATATGGTGTTAGCTACTGTTGATGTCCAGTTGACTTAA
>PVJX010029854.1:0-22562 GCA_004027295.1 Dolichotis patagonum | reverse complement strand
AAAAAAAAAAAAACAAAAAAAAAAAAACGCAGTAATGTTACTGCAGACAATGTGACATTTTGGTTTTGTGCCCTCCAGAATCCACAAGCTCCAGGAGGAAAAATGATCCAAGGAAAAAACATGATTTCAGAATGTATTCTTGTCCTCTCTTCAAGTGATAAGCCTTTTTGCTGCACTTTTTTGTTTTGCAACTCTAGCTATTGTTAAAATTATCTGGCACTGATTTAAGAACTGTCCATGCCCAGTACTTATTCTTCAATTTAATCGTTCTGCAGTGGGGCCTGAGTGTTGAAATTGTGAAAGTTCCACTGGTTTAAATGTAGTGCTCAGGCCTGGTGGAGGATTACTGACTTCAACAATGCAGAAAACTGGAACCTCTGGTGGTCAGAGGGATTCTTTCAGGCAAATACATAGCTAAGGTATATCATGCAGCTTTGTAGACATTCTGAACACTTTTTCCAAAGAAGAAGCAGAGGGAAAAGTCTCCTATTTTCTGTTACCTCCATGGCTGCATGGTCAAGCAACAGGAGTAATCAATAATTTTGTTTGAAGTCCAGCCAAAGCCAAAACCAATCCAAGTTCCTGCATGTAGCCTTTCTGTCTAGGTTTTCCATGTACTGAGGATCAAACTCAGGACCTCACACTTGCCAGGCAAGTGCTGTGCCACTGAGCTATACAGGTGTGGTTCACAAGGACCCCCGTGAGGACTGACCAGTACTCCTCTACTATCTTCCCCAGGAAGCATCGTGGTTTAGGGTTGGCATTTTTCTATTGTTCACCACAAAACTTTTTGAGTCTCCCTTCTTTTGGAGACTTGACCAAGTACAGTAGAATGTTGCAAAAATATGTTCAAGTGTAGTGTTGTCATCAAGAAATGACATCTAAAGTCTGCCTGCATTTTCACTCTCACTTTCTTTCCCCTTCTGCTTAACTGCTCACCCTACATGGTGTAGTCGCTCCATTAGACATTTTGGCATTATTGTCTTCATGGTCTCTTTCTAAAATATGCTTGAGAATTATTTGTAGTACCAGTTTCATTGCCATAATTTTTAAGGTGCTCTTTGTCACCTCATTTCTCTGCCAATTTTGAAAGAGTATTGCAGGGTATATCAGCCTAGGCTTGAAGTTTTGCTTTATTTTACTTTGTTTTGTTTTGTAGGCCTTCTGAGCTCTCCTAGCCTTTAATGTTTATGTTGAGAAGGTGGCTGTAATTCTAATGGGGTTACCTTTATAAATGATATTTTGCTTTTCTTTTAGAGCTTTTAAGATTCTGTGGTGAGTTATGGAGATACTCTTTCTGATCATAGCTATTTGGGATTCTATATGCTTCACTTACCTGTATATTAAGTTTGTTCCCATACTTGGTAAGATTTTTTGCTGTTATTCTTTTAAACTATTTTTGTGCTATTTGTGATGTCTTACGATTTTTCATTAATTCTAATCAAACTTGGTCTTTTTTTTCATCATCTCGCAGCTGTTTAATCCATTTTCTATATTCTCTTATTGTTTTAATGATCTCTCTTGAGTCTATGGTCACCTGCTTTAGCTCTATTTGTAGTTCTGATACTCCATCCTCACATTGTTTTTTTGTTTTGTTTTGTTTTTTACAAACTCACATTTTAATGTCCATACTTTCAACAGAACTTTTTTATCTTCTGGATTTTTTGGTGCCTTTTCATGAACTCTGATTCTTTGCTAAACTGGTCATATTTTGTACTTATTTATTTAGTTCAGCTAGCTTTTTATTGTTGTCTTTTGAAGCTCACTGATGATTTTTATTAAATCTTTTATCTGCTTAGCTATATCATCTTTGAACCCACTGAGCTTATAACTCTAATTTTTCTCTTTTTATCACTTCATGTAATGCAGCTGTTTGAGTTTTAATTCATATTTTCTGATGTCCCATGGATCACTCTGGCGGGAGTGGAGGTTTTGGAGGCATTTTGTTGCCTTGTTTTCTCATGTTTCTATTGTGTGTGTGTGTGCGCACGCGCAAAGGGCTGCAGGTCAATTACAGTGGACTTTGTTGTTGACTTTGTGGACTTTGTTGAGTATGGAGACCTCTTTAGTTAGCGTCTGCTTTTCCGTAATGGTGTCTGGGGATGGCTAACTGTAGGGCTTTCCCTCTTTCCCAAGAGCCAACCACCTCAGTGAATTTGGGGAGGGGAAGGTGCAGTGTAATTGGCTCGGCACTGAGTTTTCTTGTATTGGTAGAAATAGTTCTCCCTCCCCAGGAGCTGGGATTAACTTTCTGTATTGCTTTGTTCTTTTCTGTGTCATACTATTCTCCAGTTTCTCTGTACTTTCTAGCTTTCCTGCAGCTTTTTCCCTCTCCCAATTCCCAGAGATTTACCCCTCCCCCCTTCACTGATTTGTTTTTCCAGATGTTTTGATTCCAGATCATGGAGCAGCTATATTTTCTGCCAGTCTTTACTCTGCCATTTTTAATCCGTCTCTATGCTTTTTTTTTATTAACCTTATCTTTCTCTTATCCAAGTGCCCAGGTGTCATATCTACCAAGTTTCAGTTATCACAGGGACTTGGAATCAGGAACTTCACACTAGGAGGAGGAAAGTCTAAGAACCAGATACGTTATAACAGTGACTCTTCCCTGCACACACTCATGGCATGATCTAAGTGTTTTCATCACCTCCTTGTATACTCAAGCAGCAACAAAACAACCGATATTATCCCTATTTTAAAGAGGATATGTGCTTAGATGCTTTCCCTTCCAGAGTCTTACGGCTAATAAGGAAATGAGCTAGAATTTGTATTTACGTTTGCATAACTCCAAAGCCCAGCCTCTACCTCTGTATTGATAGTTGTCATGTGTTAACTGGTCTTTTGAATCAGGTACAATTCAACCTTTTCCTTCACTGATTTATAGTAATTTGGCTTTGGTTCCCGTCTGTCTGTAGAATTGCTGTATCTCTGTTTCCTGGTCCTGGTAGACATTTTTAATCCTTGAATCTATGCTGTTATTTATGTACCAGTAATCTGAGTGACTTCAACATACCAAGCATTCTGCTTATTTGGGATATGTTGGGGAGCAAAGTATATATGATTTCTGAATCAAGGTTTTAGAGCTTAATGTGAACAACCAATCCAAAAACATCAGCAAATCAGAGGCTTTACATTACCTGAAAGCATGATAAAGTTTCTCTTTTAGTCCTCTAAAAAAGTAACTTGTAAAGGATCAGTCTGCATTTGTTCTGTTTTCTGGTTGTTGGGTTTTTATTTTCTTCAGTCTTCTGCAAAAAAATCATCTACTTGTACTCAGCTAATCCAACACTCAATCCATTTTACTGAATGTGATTTTTTCCAAATATTAGATGTGTAAGAAAAGCCAACTAGATTTATGGGGTGCGTGTGTGTGTGTGTGTGTGTGTGTATGTGTTACTGGAAACTGAATACAGGGGCTTCACACAGAGCCATGTCCCCAGGTCTTTTCTTATTTTTTATTTTAGGGTAACAGGGTCTCACTAAATCACAAAGTTGGCCATGCTGGGCTTGATCTTGCAACCTTGTCTTAGCTCCCAGAGTGCTGGGATACAGACATGTGTCACCATACCCAGCTCCAAGTAGGTTTTTTTAAAATTAAATTTGTCATCACTTAGCTTTATAGTCTGGAAGAGTAAATGGGAGAGAAAGAATGTGGAAAAGACCATTTCCAATACATGATAAAATATTTACATCACATTTCGAGACTACAGTTTGGTTAAGGAACAAATGAAAACAAAGCTAGAACAGTATAAACTCTGGGCATTTCTTTCTAGACTGGTGTAACTTTTTTCAGTGACACCCATCTTCTTTACAACACTGGAAAGATGTGCAGGAACTGGTTCTGGGATGTGGCTGAAAATGTTTTGGACTTTTATTGGTTTCTTTGGCCACTACAGGCACTGATTTGCTGACTGCCCTTGAGCAAGTTATTCCTTATTCTGTCTTAACCCTCCCATCTTAAAAGGGGTAAAGGTGCAATTCAGAATGTTGCCATGAGGATTAACTGAGATGTTACATGAGAAAG
This sequence comes from Dolichotis patagonum, assembly GCA_004027295.1. Lineage (NCBI taxonomy): Eukaryota > Metazoa > Chordata > Mammalia > Rodentia > Caviidae > Dolichotis > Dolichotis patagonum. Next base: position 18,535 of record PVJX010029854.1, on the reverse strand, counting down.
TTTATCTGTGAGGTTCAAGACATATTTGATGAAAGGAAAACGAATGACAAACAAATAAACTTCAGATCTGGCAGGGATTTTAGAAAGACAAATAAAGGCAAGACCTTCCCACTCCCTAGAAAACTTGGGTAGCTAGTTGAGGCCCAATTATGCAATTCCTGGCCCCTATTTCCTCATACAGTTTAGCTGCATCTTATCTGTCTTTATAAAGTTTATAAATCCTATTTTCAGCTGTTTTCACAGGTTTTCACCTTTTTTTTCCCTTGAGACAGGGTCTCAGTATAGTTCAGGTTGGCCTTGACGGCGCAGCGTTTGCGCGACGGCGACCTCCGTCTCCCAGGCAACCACTTCAACTTCCGGCGGAAGGCGCAGTCTTAATGACGAGAGTCCCCATTTCTGCCAAGTGACCAGGATCAAGATTTGACAACATGCATCAAGAATATCCACTGCCGGCCACACCTACGTGTTCCAAAGTCCGGTTTCGTAGTGTCCTGAATCCTGCAGCTGCCTGGGGGAGGCAGCGCCGGGAGGGACCCGCGGGCCGGGAAGGACCAGGGCTCCGTGCACCACCAGGTCAGGCGAAGAAAAGCTCGGCGGCTGCAAGGCCACCTCCCCATCACCGCCAGGCTGGAGCTGCGAACGGAGTTCGGCGGCGCCGGGATCCCGGCTGCTGCGCAGCGGCTCCTCCAGGCTTCGGCCCCGGAGCCTGCGCCGCAGGCTGTGGCGGGGCCCCGGACCCGGAGCGCGCTGCGCTGGTTCACCACCGCGGTCCTGTATGCCACCTTCCTGGGGCTGGTGAGAGCTGGGGATGCAACCCTCCCGGGCCGAGAGGTTCCCTGAGAGAACGCGGCCTTCCCAGTTGGAGTCTCGGCTTGGTCCCCTGCACACTGTCACCCTGAATCAATAGCTAACCTGCCTAAGCCATGATTTCCTCATTTGGCACGCGGGCGCAGCCTTAATCATGGAGGGCTACTGTCAAGTGGGAAATTGATTTTCCTAGCACGTTTCCCAATCCAGCTAACCTTCCTTCATGTCCTTGATTTAATGGGGAGACCCAACGGGGGTTGGCATATCTCTAGCTACTGCTCTACCGCATGCCACATTATCACACAGAAAAGTGATTTTTCTCTTCCTAATGGCCTGGCCAAATTCAGCCAACTACTTAATTCTGAAGTTAGGAAATTGACCCCAGGAGGAAAGTGACTTTTCCGGATCACACAGCTAGTTAAGTGGTAAGAGCCATGACCATCTCTGCTCTTCCTACAATCCAATTTTAATCAGGACTGCACATTATTAAATGTTATGTTATTCTTGGGGTGAAGTGCAGTACTAGATGTGTTGTCTTCCAAACCCTTGGGCTCCTTTCAATTCAATATTCCTGGAAAACTTTCTTATCGATGGATAATTGTGATCCTGAGAGCTGGGAGGGTGAGTCCACTAAGAAGAGTCACTCCTGGTCACTTAACGTCTCAGCCTCAGCCAGTTGTTTCTCAGAGTGTTTTGACTGGGGGGTGTAAGGATGACAAATCATAGTAGCTGTGTAGTGGAGCCCTTGGGGTGTGCCATGTCTTGTAAGTTCTTTGCGTGCATGAAGTTGTTTCGATTTGAACATGAAGTAGTTTTGATTTTCTTTGTGTATTCGTATTTGTAGTGCACCTGTGCTCATTCTGGTCCTTAGTCCTGACTGTCCCTGCTTGGACAAGAGACGCACTCAGCTTTTGGAAAAGGACCATTCAATTAGAATCAATTATTCTTAAAATGTAGATGATTTAGAAACATTTTTTACGGGTCCAAGGAATTTCCTCTCGAAGCCAACTGTAATGCTTAGCTCTCACTAATATCTAATAAAAATTAGACAAGTTAATTTTACCAAGGCCTGAGGTTCACCTGAATTGCTAAAGGTTTGGGATGCTCCACCCAGGAGCATAGCAGGTAATATCTATAGACAACAAGAATGCGGCACACAGAAATAGCTTTATTGGTTGCAGTATATTTGCCTTCTTCACATACTTCTGAGCAGTTTGCCGCAGGTGACAGCTGAATACTTGCTCCATGCATGTGCTCTCAAGTTACAGTTTGTTGACATAGCGAGGTCATTTCCCAGATACACAGGCAGCTTTTAGGCCTTATTTAATTGGACAGTTCTTTGCTGTTGGTCATGCTGTCAGTTTTGAAACACTGACTGAAACCTTGGCCACTGACAATACTTTCCTGTCACCAACATAACTGACTAGTTTGGTCAGTTTGTGGAATTCACAATAGACAATAGCAATGGATGATTATTGATGTTTCATTTTTTTGTTGACCACTTGATGACGAAGGGTGGTTACATAGAAACATTTATGACTTAAGGCACATTACACAAGGGAGAGTTTAGGGTGTCTCTCAGCGATATTGCAGTACTTCTAGCTTGCTGGCAGTGATACCAACAAACTACACTCCTTAACAGGTGCCTCTGTGAACCAAACTGATCACCATCAAACCATCCAAAGCTTAGGCAATATCTAAAGAGAGTTCTACGGTATTTGAGTCTGCTTGGTCCTAGTCTTTGTTTGGAGAATGACGGTAATGAAGGACCATAGTTTTCTGGCATGGAAGCATTAAGGAAAATTCTCAAGAAAAAGGAACACATGTGTTCTTGGGAGCAGCTAACAGTTTCCAGGCATTCAGAATGATAGATAGCAGGCTTGAATATTCCAAGGCTTTACATTCTCTTTTATGTTTAGTGGATCTCTTGGTTCCTGACTTGTGTTACCAGCCTACCTACAAAAGATTAAACTATTTTACAGACAACTATGGTCCTTCATTACCGTCATTCTCCAAACAAAGACTAGGCCAAGCAGACTCAAATACTGTAGAACAGAAAAAGGAAGCTACATAAACAAGTAGCCTAATTAGTTGCAGCTCCTTGTTTACCTTCCTTTGACATGTTTCTGCATTGTGTAGCTTGCTTGGTTGAAACATTGGCTGATGTGTTTGCCCAAAGCTCAGTCATTTGTTACAAGAAGATACTACAGTTAAGTTGCATTTTGACATAAGAAGTTAGGATACTGTTTGGTACATATTGAGATAGTCTAGACCAAATTCAATTTATCACAATATATTGTCTTGAATAAAGTTTTGTTTTAAAAGTCATTTTGTACATATGCATATGGAACTTTCTAAGAAAGCCTTACAAACTGTACTTCTGATGGCTGAGGATTTCTTTGAAGAAAAATATAGACTTAAAAGTGTTTAAGTTGGTTATTTCCTGTATATTGTATATTTGTAGCTCTGAGGAAGGACTTCATATACACCAGAAATATTGTGGTTTTAACAGAAGCAAAAATGAGAATATTTTGATAATTAAATTTTTGACTTCTAAATTTACATGGTATGGCAAGTGGTATATATCAAAATACAGAAACCTGCTCAGGTGTGGTGGTGTACTCCTGTAATCCTAGCTTCTCGGGAGGCTAAAGCAGGAGGATCACAAGTTTGAGGACCACCCCCCCAAGGTTGGTAGAATGTTAGTTATGCATCTTAGTAATAAAATACCTAGTAGGCATAAAAGTATATGTGTATATGTGTGTATATACATATATACATTTATATTTACTATTCTAGAATAGATTTATTTAAATTTTGTTCTGTACTGGGGATGATCCTAGGGCTTTAGGCATGCTAGACAATTGTTCTGCCATTGAATTACATCCCAAGCTCCTCATTACCTTTTAATACAGAACAGTATTGTACGGTATTCAAATAGGAAACAACATGCAATAAAAAACCACAAGAATTATGTAATTTTTTTAAAAAAATTAAGAGTTTTTTCACAAGAAATACTTTTAATTGTTTTAAAATACTAGCCTTGTTTTGTACAATGACTTGCAAGGTGTAACTACTTCAATGCTGTTAAGTATGAAATTAAAGCCTTAATTTAAAAAATAAATAAATAAAAATTGAGAGCTTTGAAAGATAAGCAGTAAAGGCCTATGACTCCAATAATAGTATTGTCTTTATATATTTTTTCCTTAATAGGGGTCTTAAAGTAATTCTCTGCTTTGCGTTGTAACCCACTCCCCAATTTTTTGTGATGGACATAAATTAGATACATATTGCTTTGTTTGTAAATAAAATCTCTTTTTAAATTTCAGGGAATGACTATTGCTATACTAGGACCGACGTTTCAAGATTTGGCAAGAAATGTGAACCAAAATATGAGCAGTCTTTCTGAAATATTTGTGGGTCGTGCTTTGGGATATTTGGGTGGCTCTGTGATTGGCGGAATACTTTTCGACCGTATGAATCACTTTTTACTTTTAGGTAAGTAAACAGCAATTTCACTCTGTTGACTCTCAGTGCGTTTTCACCTTGGTTGTCCATAGGAGAAACAGCAGCCTGCAGAATGGTTGGCTGCTGAAGTGGGGAGTGTTAGGCGTCCTCTGTGAGGCTGGGCTCCCTGCTGTCACTCACTTTGGCAGTGAGAGGGCATCTGTGCTGGGCCTTCTAGAAACCATTTCAGGGTCACACACTGGGTGTCCTAAAGGTCTGCTTATGAGGGTGAAAGGCAGCTCTGCTGGGGCCAAAGAGATCAGAAGTAGCGCCTGGAACCTGCTCAGGCTCCGTGGCCTCTGGATTAAATGTGAAGGGTCCAGGAATGTGAGGGACTGATGGATGGCAGCTACTTTTTTTTGTTTTTTCTGTCTTTTTGAGACAGCGTCTCACTATGTAGCTCAAATTGGCCTTGAGCTCACTTTGTAGCTCAGGCTGGTCTTGAACTCTCAACGATCCTCCTGCCTCAGCCTCCCAAGTATTGGGATTACAGGCGTGTGCCACCATACCCAGCTGTCAGCTATGTTTCTATCTCTGCAGCCCTACACCAGTGGTGAGCCCCTGGACATAGATGGCAAAGCTTTTAACATGTACTTATTGAATACATTGACATGCTTAAAGAAAATTTAGGTTCATGGATTAACATGATAAAGTCCTTTTAAAGCAATGAGAAAAATTTATTGCTAATGAATAATGTCTTTTGTTTCCAAAGTGAGTTGGAAAAAGATAATTTAAAAAAAAAGAAAAAAGATAATTTTTTACTGCCTTAGGGATTGAACCCAAATTTTCATACTATTCAAACACTGTATAACTGAGCTATATCCCCAGCCCAACTATGTATGTCCATATATCCCTCAAAATTTCCCAAACTAATTTATTTAAAGTTTTACTACAAAATACCATACAGTGATATTCTTTTTGCCTTTTTACATTGATAAGTCATATCTAAAAGTCCCTTAAGAAGCTGTACATTTGAAATGTTTAGGTAAATAATTTTTGTCCTCTGTCTTTTGCTGTAAAATATTGCTTTGTGATACAACTTACAGTTTGATTATTAATAATGCTAGAGTTATTTTCATGTCATAGTAATTCATATTCATAGTCCATAAAACTTAGAGAAAATTCAGATGAAATAACCATTTGTGGAATCTGCAACTCCCGTCATCTCAGGATAACTTGGTTTTACTTTGGACTTATTTTATGTTCTTAGAAGGTTTTATGATGTTAACTTGATGCATGACTGCATAAATACTGATTTTAGAGTTGAGTTTATTGCCTTTCTTCCTAGGGCTGTCAGTGTTGGCTACTGCAGTTGGTCTTTATCTCATTCCTTTTTGCAAGAAAGCAGTATTATTGATTGCCATGATGTCCGTCTTTGGTATTTCGTATGGCATTATGGATACAGGTTAGTGAATCTCTCCAGCGTCATCTCTGGGATTGGGACACTACTGCTATGAAAAGTAGAGTACGATGTATCAAATTGTCACTTGCAGTGCTCTTGTAAGGACATGGACTTAACGATTTGGTAATGGCGTCATCTGATCAGAGCAACTCTCCTAACAGTGCCTTTCTTTGTAAGTCAGGCACTGAATTTGAGCAGACAACTACAAAGTGTAGTTAAAAGACTGTGTCATGGGAAATTATTCATACCCAATATGCAAACAAGGAAGGACCCCCTCCAGTGGGTAATTACAGGACAGTGAAGAGTTTCATTTCAGGAGAGAATTTTATCATTGTAATGTAGGAGGAATTGACACTTTACTAGGATATAAATAGGAATGACAGATTTTTCCTAGAAAGCGCCTCCCTGCGTTCTTTTAGCGAGCCTAAATGTCAAACCTCCCGCTTTTCACGCATGCGCAAATGCTCCTCCAATCAACTGTCAATACGTCTTTCTGCCCGCCCCATTAACTCTGCCCCTTGTCAAATTCCAAATAAAGCTCGTGGTTTTTTCCCCCAAGCTTTGAGAGGGTGCCCTCAGTATAGGCTCTTTCTCTTCTGCTATCTCCCGCATTTCTCTCTCGCACCACAGAAGACCAAACAGGTACTACTTTCTATCTCCAAAAGCACAGAGACAAGCCATCCAATTAAAAATGTATCCCAGTTATTGAGGTAAGAGAAACTTGGGGTGTGCACTAGTTTCTTTTCTTTCATTTTCTGTTCTTTTATCACTCAAAAGTTCCTGCCCTGTTGCAGAAGAGTCCGTTGTCACCTCTTTGGACACCTGCTTAGTTACATGTGTGATCTTGGTTTCCTATCAAATCCATCTTCCTAGACGCCCTTCCATGCTGTAAAGTGAGCTGATACTGAGAAATGTTGCATATTTTCATTCACTTTGATGGTAAATTTACAGAAAGGAAATACATGTTTATCTGAAAATATCTGATTTTTTAAAAAGTCAAACATCTAAACATCCTAAAATGTTTTTGACAATGAGAATGCAAGTGCTAAAAGGTGTTCTTGCATCCTTTAAATGAGCACAACAGAGTCCTGAAGTATTGAGGTTCCTGAGTATGTGTTTTGTATATATCTATCTGTATCTATGCATCGATGTATCTATCCATGTGTATATCTATATTTATAAAATGTGCTTGAAGTGATTACTAGTTCCAAATACAGAAAGTTTTGGAACTGTGGCCACTATGTGGAGATAAAAGCTTGCCTCAAAATGCAATTGAAAGATTTACAAATAAGTAGGTCTGTAAATACGACTCCCTAGTCTGCTTTTAGTACCGTTTTGTACGAAGCCTTGGCTGATGTTTGTGGCTCAAAAGCAGTGGTTTGCCACTTAAACAATTCTGTGTACCGTACAGGAAACACTATAATAATAGTTCTCTGGTGCCAAGGGGTTAGAGCTCCTTAAACACAGATTTGAATTAGGGGCAGTGTTTGATGACTGAGAATGTCACAAAGGTGCTGCCATGTAATAGAGTCATCCTCCCTCTAATAGTAATGTCTTTATTTATTTATTTATTTATTTATTTATTTATTTTACTAAGCTACCGTGTATAGCTTAAATCATTTCCCCATCTTTCATTGATAGGTGGAAACGTCCTTATCTTGACTCTGTGGGGGGACAAAGGAGCCCCACATATGCAGGCCTTACACTTCAGTTTTGCCTTGGGTGCCTTTTTGACTCCTATTCTGGCAAAACTGGCCTTGGGAACGACAGCGTCAGCTGAAAACCACACAGAGCCTGACCGTCACCCTCCGGTCCTCAACCGATCTCCTGAGGCTGACCCAGACCTTCTGTTTGCAGCGCCCAATGACTTGAACTTACTGTGGGCTTATGCATCCATCGGCACTTACACCCTTGTAGTTTTTGTCTTCCTGTTTGCTCTGTTTTTCATGAAAAGCTCAAAGCACAAAAAATCAACAGCATCTGCTCAGGGATCTCGCAGAGCTAAACATCACAGGGCCCTGCTCTGCCTCCTTTTTCTCTTCTTCTTTTTTTACGTTGGAGCTGAGATAACCTATGGCTCTTACATTTTCTCATTTTCAACCACCCACGTAGGCATGGAGGAAAGCGAGGCGGCTGGCTTGAACTCCATCTTCTGGGGGACCTTTGCAGCCTGCAGGGGCCTGGCAATCTTCTTTGCCACGTGTTTACAGCCTGGAACCATGATCGTGTTGAGCAACATTGGCAGCCTGGTCTCATCTTTATTCCTGGTGCTTTTTGACAAGAGCCCATTTTGTCTCTGGATAGCGAGCTCAGTGTATGGGGCCTCGATGGCCACCACCTTTCCCAGTGGGATTTCTTGGATTGAGCAGTACACGAGCATAAGTGGGAAGTCTGCAGCTTTTTTTGTCATTGGTGGTGCCCTTGGAGAAATGGCTATTCCTGCAGTAATTGGAATTCTTCAAGGAGAATACCCAGATTTGCCAGTAGTTCTCTACACATGTTTGGGTTCAGCAATATTCACTGCTCTATTATTTCCTGTGATGTATAAGTTAGCCACCTTGCCTCTGGAGCACCAAGAGAAAGAAAACAGAAGGAGCAAGGACCGGAAAGCTTTGCCCTCTAATTCTGGGTTATGAGGAAGAGAATGAAGCGAAGGGGCCGAAGAGTGGAATGAAATGGATTTGAAGTAAATGACATACTGAGGCATTCTTCACATAGACACCTAGAAATATATTGATGGTGCCTATAGCTGAGTTATCCAACGGTTCATCTCAGATTAGATGAAATTTGAATCTTCTCTAATTATTACCGGCAGTTTTCCTATGAATCACCTTGTTAGAAACCAGGACACAAAGAACTAACACTTAGAGAAGCTGGACTATTTCCTGATTTCACTGAATAATTGCCACTTCTAAGAGGCCATTCAGAGACGAGGATTTAGCTGATTTTCAGTATGCTTTGAGGATCTTACAGATTGCTTCCACTTTCCAGCTATCATGCAAAATGTTGTGTGAACATAAGTATAGAAATAACTCTTCTATACCATTTTTAATTTTTTGGAGTATATATACATAAGCAGGTCATATGATAATTCTATTTAAAATCTTTAATGTATTTATATTATTTGGCTTTATTATTTTGGAATAGTCTTAATATAATTTATCTATAACACTCCAGCTATAGGAAAAGGATAGAGAAACACATACTTTTTAAAATATTCTTTCAGACTATAGGTAGGCATTTGGCTCATTACAGTCTGCTCAATATCACCCACACAACAAGGAAATGAACCCAAAGAAAGCTTATGCCAGGCATCTGGCTCAGACTTTCTTATCTCTGCTTCCACATTTTGATCTGTATTTTAGCAAGCATTTAAGATTTACCTGTGCTAGCCACTGAACTCTAAGTATTAATGACATTCTTTTCTTTGAAATACTGTGCCAAATATCATTATTATGTCTAGGGATTTTGATCCCAACTTTATGCTAAAGAATGATTTACTGGCTTGTGTTCCTTTGTTTATGAAGTTGGAGTTCAGGCCTTGAAATGACTGATCTCAGTCCTCTGCCTTGGAAGTAGATGGTTTATAGTCAGGGAACTTTGAGCTGGGGTGATTTCTAAGTCTCCTGCATCTCTGCCTCTCTCTGTGACTATTCTGCCCTCCTAACTCTCCTAGAAGGAATTCCAGAAGGAATCTGTGTGATCTAAGTAAATTCCATTGCCCTGTTGGTTCTAGCACAAGGAGTTGTACATCAGCATTTGTCTGGGCTTGACTTGGTTTGATGCTGTTGCTTCCTTCCAGGTTTGGTCACCTCTATACTCCAATCCCAATTGATCAGGGTGATTGGGGATTTAAAATCCAGAGAGAACTTCCACTGCCATGTCTATACAAGACTAGTACTAGACTTTATGAATACTGATGGGTGCTGAATTGGATTGGCAGGTACTGGGACTGACAGTATAGGTTGCTCTTTCCAACTGGGATAGAAAAAACAAACTCCCAGAAAATAATAAACTTTTTACAGAGTCTATTAGACTTGTGAGAGAACTGCTTGACTACTTCAAGGAAAGTAAGTGCTATCCTATTACGGTAGCATTTGTACTTGAAACAGCTCTAAGTGAATTCCCTATATGCAGAGGTGCTATTACATGCTCAACTCTGGATTTGAAAGTTTCCCAGGGCATGTATTTCAGTCATTTAACATATGTCTGCGGAACATTTCCCATGTTCACCAATCAGTGCCCTGGACATAAAACAGGACAGGTGCTGTTTCCTTTCACTGTGCTCATGTTTTACTCTTTGAGGTAAGGTTTGCCAGCCACCACTCTATTAGCTGAAGGGCCAATAAAGCATTTTGTAATCATTTCCATGCAGTTCCAGTAAAGTAAAGTAGCTGAGTTCTCCTGGTCCCTTGATGTGTGTTTGTGTATGCATATTTCCAGATGTCTCTGGTGTTTTATTTATACAGTAATTTGATAAACCTGGTGCAGATAAGGTTAATATGGCTAAACCCTGCCTAAGAAACCTGCAGCTAGAGAAAAGAAGATAAAATAAATATGTATCTCAGATAATTATACTACTAATCTCAGCTAAACCAAAAGAGCTGTTTGTGCTTTCATGGTTTGATAATTTTTAATGCCTATATCTTGTAATCTGAGCAATTACTTTGAAGATAACCATACACAATACATTAATCATTATTAACCTATTATTTCATTTTGGAATTCTGTATCATTTTTTTTTTCATTTTAAAATAAAAAAAGAACGAATCCTGCAGCAAAGTATGTGTTGGGATTTCCTCTTAATGGCCAGTGGTGCATTTCATGGTTGAGCTGGCTGTTGCGTTACAGCTCCCAATATCTAGAGTAACTGAGCAGGTTCTCAGTTCTCACTCTTTCCCTGATGGCTTGCAGCAGAAGACTGAGGAGCCTTTACCTTTTTGACAAAAGACTCAGAGACAGAAGCATTTCAGAAAGGAAAAATATATCTGCAAGGAAAACAAGAGCAGGCCTATCTTGCCAATATTCAAAGAGGGAAAAAAAAGACTGCCAAGATTTCTGAGTTTGCATCAGTCTGTACATTATGGAAAGACAGCAAGTGGCTCACACAATCATCACATCATAAAGATCACAACAGATGTCACATATAGCACAGCAAAAAACATGGCCAAAGTTGCTTCTGCTAGGGAGCCAAGTTTTATGGGAAATGTTCAAGGTTTTTTTAGATCACAACCAGAGGATTCTATAATTTTTGTTTTATCTTAGGGTGCAAAGTGCTTTGTTCCACACTGTGATGGGGAAGTACATAGTGATAGTGCAGCAGGGCAAAGTGACATTTTGATTGTGTAGAATCCATAAGGTATAGGAAAAAAAATGGACTCGAGGGAAAAAATGATCACAAGATACATTGTCCCATGTAGGTGATAAGCCTTTGCCTCTGTGTGTGTGTGTGTGTGTGTGTGTGTGTGTGTGTGTGTGTATTTTAAACCTGGTTGCTCTCAGAATTACCTGACAGTGTTTTTAAACTACTTAGTTCCAGTTGTTTTATTTCAATGTCAGTTAAATTAGCTTGCAGGGAACCATGACGATTGACATTTTAAAAGTTATCCTGGTTTTAGTGTAATTCTCATCCCACTTTGAGAATCATTGCCTTTAACAATGCAAAAACTGGAACCTCTGCTGGTCAGAGGGATTTTTTAGGCTATTACACAACTTGGTTAAATCATGCTGCTTCATAAGTGATTAGCATACTTTGTGACATTTCTGAAAGAGAAGCCAAGAGGAACAGGCATCCTGTTTTCTGTTACATCCACTGATGCTTGGTGGAAGAAAGTAGATAATCAATATTGTTGTTCCAAATCCTACCAAATACACCAGGCCTGGGGCTTCTGCAGGCTATCCTTCTACATAGTTTCTCATGAAAGAATTTTAATTTTCAAAACAGGGGTGCCCTTGTGGATTTATTATAACTGAATGTAAGTTTATTCACTGTTTGCACGGCTTTGTGCAAGTTCTTGTTTGAATAAAATATAAACTGATAATGGTTAAGGTAGATTCTTGTGTCATTAATTTCTTTGATGTTTTTAAATGTTTGGAACTGATCATGAATATGTTCAGATTTTACATTTTTAGTGTTCCCATATTTTGTAATGGGTTCCTAAAACAGGAGTATTTTCACACAGTTGTTTTAGAAATGACATCTAACATCTTTGACCCAGCAGCTTCTCCTCAGTTTATGATCTAATTTCTAAACTTATTTGTCTCCCAATGAAACTGTTTCTAGCCAGATATCTTAGTAAGTATATTATTTAGTAATAATTTCATAATGGATGTAATTATGCATCTGTTTCTGCATCTGAATGGAAAGAACATTTTCTAAGTACATCATAGTTACCAACTGTTTTCCTTGTTCCCCTTCTCTCCAAGGCCCAAGAACCAAGAGCCTGCCTTCAGTGACCATGGGCCTCTTTCTCACATTTGTAAAACAACAATACTGATAATTTGGGTCAGTGCCTCCACTAGAAACCATGATTAATGTATATAGCTTTCCCGTGCCCTGTTTACATCTTATGTCTTGGGGGAAAGTGTTTTTGTTTAGTTGGTTGTTTTGTTTAATTGGAAGAATTAAGGGTTGAACTCAGGGTTTCTTGTCTGCTAGCAAGGAACTATCACTAAGGTACACCTCCACTCTTTAAAATTTTTTTTTTAGTTTAGGACAGAGTCTTGCTAAATTGCCCAGGCTAGCCTTGAAGTTGCAATCCTGCTGTCCAGACCTCCTGAGGAGCTGGGATTACAGGCACGCACAGCCACAACTGGCTGTGAATCAAACACTTTTAAAAAAGTGATAAACTGATGACACACTCCTTGTTTTATCTTAATAATAAATGAAACTCTAGGTGCCCTTGGCTGCCACCATAGCTACCTGGAGTGCCCTATGCACTCTGCCCAGGGCAGGGCGCCTCTTTTACCTGTGCCTCATGCCAGAGACTCTGGGCAAAGCTTGGCTTCTGCTAAGGAGCTTGGCCTCCTGTTAGAAAGCAGTGATTCTGGGCAGAGATAGAGAGGATTTCAAACTCCTAAGTGTGCCAGTGTGGGCGGCACATACAAGCCTCTCCAGAGAAAGCAGGGAACACGTGTACTTCACTTTCACGGTTTGGCTGGGCACAGGGTGGACCCATGGCCATGTTCAGAGTATACTGCTCACTGCCAGAGGCAGCCTGAGCTAAGGAGGATGGGAGAACAGACTGCCGTTCACAAGGACAGACTTGAGGACTGCCTGGGCCCCTGGAATGGTGTTCTGTAGTTTCTCACTACAACTGCCATATTTTTAATGAAAGCAAACTTTGTAAATGTAAGCTTTCCTTCACCAGTGTTTTTTACCTTCCCAGTGTGCCCAATTATCACGCTCTGTACATCAAGTTGACATCATCATGGACCCTGAAATCAGGTGCAGTGAGCAGGAGGAAGGTCTGTAACCCAGTCTGGATATTGTTCACCAGTGCCACAAACCCACACGCAGCTTAATGAGGCCAATGATTTCAGTACTGCTTTATACAGAAAGACGTATGGTTATATAGTTTTTCACCTTAGTCTTACAGTCAGTAGAAGAAATAGAGTGAAAATTCACAATTAAATTGCTTGCCTCCAAAGCCTGTGCTCTTTCACTAAGGTATTCTACTCCTTTATTGACACTTGCAATATGTACAGTGACCTTTTCCCCTGTTTATATTTGTTCTGCTGAAATTTGGCTTGTTGCCACTCGTCTAACAACTGCTATAGCTCCAGTGACAACTCCACTTGCCAGACTCCATGGACATTTTTAATCCTGTAATTTATGCAGTCACTTATCTATGGGTAACATGTCATGCCTTGCACTGGTGCTGAGATATGTTGGGAGCAAATCAAACATGATCTCTGACCTCAAAATTACACAGCCTGATGGCTCAATCACAGCAGGCTCATGAGTAGGAGCCCCTGCTTACCTGAGCAAGCAAGACTTTCAAACTGCATTGAAAAAGACACACTAGAAGAACTAACTTGCCTTTTGTTTCTTTGGGTCCTTTTCTCGTCCTCTTTTCCCACATAAAGCCAACCACTTCTATGCAGCTTATCCAAAGTCCTAATCTCACAGAATGAGATGTTGGCCAGTCTTACACTCTCTGATGAAACCCAGTTCAATCTTCAAGTTTGTTATAATTTAACCTATCCACAGACAGGAGGCCTGCTTTCAGAAACATGTAATGAAGTAAAATTGGCAGGACTCAGGGTTAAACAGAGGAGACAGAAGGAAGCATGGCGGTAGATTCGCAGGGTTCTCAGAAATGGCCAGGGGTGTGGTAGTGGGGCCCAGAACAGCACCAAAGTGGGTACAGGTTTACTGACAATGCGATCAGCTCAGCTTTAGGTGACAAAGGTTGATATTTTAAGGTCCTATCATCTGTCCATTACTTTTATCTGCTAAGCACCCCCCCAATGAAATATTCAAGACACACACTTTGGAAATACTAGAAGGCTTGTGTGATAGTGTAGGCAAGAAGTCAGGAGGACAAGAAGAAAGGTAGTGGAAACAGAGAGTTGTAGGCAGATGAAAGAGATAGTTCTTAGGTAAAGTAAAAGGAATTCATATATCCAAGTAAAAGGACTCAATAATTGAAACATGACTGGATTGCTAGGAAGCAGAGAAAGGTTTGTAGTGGAAGAGACAGAAACAGAGACAGACACAGGACATTTCAGATATATGATAAAATAGCTATGTTCCATTTTAAGGCTGTGGTCTACCCAGGTAAAGAGCAAATGCAAACAAGTGCAGACAGGCCTGTGACCAGCAGGGCCTGCCTTCCTTGGCTGGCCTCTTTTTACTCAGTCATCAGGTAAATCGGTGCCTTCTGGAAATCTGTGGAGAAAGGAAGAGGCCTTGGTGTTTGAAGCCTCAAGTTCGGACCCAGGTTTCTTTCTGGAGCTGTCACACTGTCCAGGTAAGTTACTGATCTTCTAACTGCCCTTGAGAAACGCTGTTCCCTGTTCCGTGTCCTCTCCGCCTGGCTCCTCCTACCTGTAAACGGGGCTAGTGTGGCAGTGAGGATTAGCAGATTTACCCAGGTCCAACAAACACTGGAGGAAGCGAAGGGTTGGAGTTTCTAAAGGCGGCAACTTGGGGCTGCTAGGTCTGCTAGGCCGCAAGCTTTCACCCCGCAGGTCTTGGCCTGCATTTTGCCCTGGAGGTCTGGCGACATCTGACCCCTTGGGGCGTCTGTTCCCTGGGTCTCTGGCTCTCCTCTCAGCCCTGAGGGCGTGGGTTCCCTGCAGGCCACACCTGTATCTGCCAAAGTCTCGCTTTGTCGCCCCCTTGGGGCGGCGCCTGGTGAGATGGCACCTTTGAGGACAGTGCGGACTCAAAGGGCGGGATCAAGCTCGGTGCCACACGTGCGGCCCGGCTGTGGAAATGACAGGAGAGCACCTTGGAGCCGCCACGCTGGAGCTGGAACTGGAGTTCGGTGAGGCCGGGCCCCGGCTGCTGCACAGCGGCTCCTCCTGGACGCGGCCCCGGCGGAGATCGAGCCACAGGCGGCGTCGGGCCCCCGGCAGAGCGCCCGGGCCCAGAGCGCGCAGCGCTGCTTCACCACCGCGGTCCTGTGCGCCGCCTTCCTGGGGCTGGTAAGCGGCGGGCGGCGCCGGCGGGGGACGTGACCCTCTGGGGGAGTCGCTCCTTCGCCCCTGCACGTTGAGCGCCCTGCGGGCTCCATTAATCGGCCTGGGCCTCCGTTTCATTTCTGGAACCCGGAGACACTTGTACGGTGTAGGGGGATCAAGTGTGAAGCTGATTTCCCTAATGCGTTTTACAAATGCAACAAACCTTTCCGTCTCCCGGGTGCGCTGGGAGGGGTGAGAGGGATTGCCCAGGACTCTAACGGTTCCCTCTACGCCCACGAATTCAAGCGCCAGACTGTTGCACTGAAAACTGCAGTTTGGAATTTCTTCCTCTTGGCCGGCTCACCAAATTCAAGCAGTTTTTAGTTTTGCAAACAAGGAAATAGCCCCAGAGAAGGAATTGACTTTTTCCTGATGACACAACTGGTTAATTGCTAGAGCCTGGAACACCTTTTACTCTGTCCACAGTCCTGTTTAAATCCAAGCTTCGGAACCTTCAGTGTTTTGTTTTTCCTTGTTTTATTTTGTTTTTGTTTTCAGCAAATTTCCACAGCCACATGTGCCTTTTACAAAACTCTTCCTGTCAAACTTGCTAATTTTAGATTTTGCAGAGTCGAGTTAGTCCTTTGAGAATAGTCCCTGTTACTTAGCATCTAGTCTGAGCCCCAGTTAGGTACAGACTCTTTCGGTGGGGGAGAGGACAAGAAAATTACCGCTGCAGACATCAGCGAGCCCTCCTTATGTGCCAGGTTTTCCAAGTTCCTTGACCGCATAAAGTGCTTCGGTTAGAGCAGTACCCAGGCTTCTGTTGTGGTGACACTCGCGGTGGGCTTCTGCGCACAGTGTTCCTTAGTCTGGAACTCCCGTTGCTTGGACAGGTGGTGGGCCTCCTTTCCATCGGAGCAAAACGGTGTGATTACAAGTTACAAATTATGAATTATTGGAATAGATTATTAGACACATTTTTCTTAAAAGTTCTAACACCTTCTCTCTGAAAATGAACCAAGATCCTCAGTTCTTTCTAACATATTTCCTACTAAAATTTTATTGCTACTATCATTCTATTCATGTGTGTATGTAGAATTCCTCTGTCTAAGGAGTCTTCATGGCCAGTAGTCCCAACTGGCTTTTTGTTTTGAAGAACAATGTAGATTTAAAAACATTCCAACTGTTTATGTCTTACATATATTGACTATGTGTAGTTAAAAGGAAGGATTCCATGTGCTCCAGAAATACTGCTATTTTAATATGCAACATAGGAAAAAATTTTGATGTGTTGATAATTTAAGTTTCAACATCTAAATTTGTTATTCATGTAGTATTTTTCAAAATGTGGTATTTTGAGAGGTTTTGTTATCTCTTATTAATGATTAATGCAGAATAGTCTTCTAAGATTTTGTTACAAAACTAAACAATTGCAACAAAAAGCCAGAAGAATTTTTCTTTTACTTGAGAATAAAGAACACTGAGGAGACAAGATGGCGGACTGGTAAGTAGCAGGAGAGAGACCCTCTCTGAGAGAGACAGCTCAAATGCCAGAATAAAACACCCCGGAGAGAACCAAACAGAGAGAGATAGACTCTCACAACCCAGAAAGAAACTAAAGTGCAAAAACCTGCTCGAATATGAGGTCCTGGGGCTACTATTAGTGAAGATAAAATCAGTGAGCACGGCACCCTCCTCAAGACGCCTGAATTCCGCCCGACCTGAACAAGCGATCCGTGCTGAAGCAACTGGCTTGAGCCACCGGAGCGCGGAGTTGAACAGCCCTGCGTGCAGCTCGCCGGGACCGGCTCTGCACACGACCCACCCAGAGGCACCGTGAATTCCCACTGCAGCCACGCTGAAGTCGGAGGTCGGCGAGTCCAGCAGTTCTCAGGGATGCGGTGAGTGATGGGAATAAGACACTCCCACGGGAAAGGGGAAACCAACTGGACGACATGTTGGATTTGGGCAGGACAGCCCTAACTCCATAAGGAAGTGGCTTCAGCTGGTTACTCCCCTCGCCGAGCGGATTGGTGGAATCTGCTTGGATTAGGCCGCGCCCCTGGCGGGGACCCAGTTACTTCCCTGAGATCAGTGCACATTGATGCAGTGAAGGCCTGCAAAGGTTTACTGGCCCAGAAGGGAGGAGCTAGGGCACACTGCCCATGGGTGAACTCTAATCTCTGATAACCTATTGAAGAGGGCTAAAGCTCCTAGCCTGCGGAGCCTTAAACAACAAGAAAACGGTCTGGCAATTACACTGTACACTTGTATGGAAGGAAACAAAAACATGACGAAAGGGAGAAATAAGAAAACACTCCCAGCCCCCAACCCTGAGAACATTGATCCAGGAGAGGGAAATACAAAAGAGACTGAGGGCAGCAAACATGCAACATCAAACACAGGGTTAGCGGACATAAAGAGATATCTTCAGGACCTCGTAAGTGGGACCAAAACTGAAATATTAATTCAAATTAAACAAGAGATAAGTAGATTAATAAAAGAAGGGCTGGGCACCTCTCAAATTAAACAAGAGATAAGTAGATTAATAAAAGAAGGGCTGGGCACCTCTCAAGAAGACACAGACAGAAGAATGGAGGAACAAAAATGGAGAGAAAAATTTAATGAATTCAGGAAAAACCTAGAATTTATGAAGCAGATTCAAAGGGATTATCAGGAAACTAAAGACTCCATAGAAAGCTGGCAAAACTGCCTGAAAGAAACCAAAGATAGACTATCAAAAATTGAACACAGGCTTGCAATGTGGGGTCATGAAAGGGAAGATCTCTTAAAAATAACAAGGACACAGGCAGTAAAGATACAAAGACTGGAAGATGATAAGAGGATCTATAACTTAAGAATAAAGTATGTGAATGAAGAAGCAGGAATCAAACCAGAGGAATTACAAAGGCTATTCACAGCAATTATTAAAGAAAATTTCTCAAGCATAGAAAAAAGAAATAATATGCAGAGGTATGAAGCATATGGAACTCCAGCCACCTACAACCCAAACAGAGCTACACCCAGACACATAATAATCAAGATCCCAGAAATTCAATATAAGAACAGAATATTAAAAGCCATCAGAGAAAAGAAACAGATCACCTATAAAGGAAAACCCATCAAAATCACGGCAGACTTCTCAATACAGACCATCAGGTCAAGAAGAGCTTGGAGTAAAGTAAT
>PVJX010029853.1:0-22576 GCA_004027295.1 Dolichotis patagonum | reverse complement strand
ATGTCTGATTCTCAGCCCACATGCAGGCAGGATCACAGTCGCCCCCCAAAGACGGGAAGAGTTCCTTGTTCTCCCGGCACCCCGAGTCAGCCGCACGGTGCAGGTCCCAAGGCGCCAGGGTCTCTCTCCTTTGGGCTGCCAAAAGTCGGCCACACTCTCAGCCGCCCCCCAGAGAGGGGTGGAGCTCCTTGTTCTCCCGGCACCCCGAGTCAACTGCATGGTGCAGGTCCCGAGGCACCAGGGTCTCTCCCCTGCAGGCCCCCTAAAGTCCGCCATACTCACCTGCTATTTCTTTCTGATGAATTGACCATTCCATTTCCAAAGTTCTGAAATGGCCAACAGACCACAGAAAGAATTCTCTTTAGGCTCCTGTTTGAAACCAGCAGCTACATCGATCTGCTGGCCTTGCTTCAGGGCCACAGTTCAGCATTCTTGAGGATTCCTCAGTCTGATGTGGGACACCCAAAAATCCTCTGGGGAGACCTAGTCTGTTGGAAGAGTACAGCATTACCTGGGGACAGGTCACATTGCCCTCCAGAGAAAGAGAATGCCTTGGAAAACCCTGATTACCCTTGAGGTACCTGAGTCTGATGGGAACAATACACACTATGGCGGAGTCCCAGTTTGATAAGAGAAACGTAATGCTTGTGGGATTCTGCATCTCTGCCCACCTCCCAGAAAATGCTTAAGGTCATCAGTAACTTCCTGAAAACTGAAGACACATCAGCCTGTTCCACGCCTTTCAGTGTTTCAGTGGCTCTCGCTGCCTTTTTTTTTTTTTAATACATGGTAGTTCAGGCTGGCCTTAAACTCACAACTAACCACTCTGTCTCCACTTCCTGAGGGCTGGGATTACAGGTGTGCACCACAAATGGCCTCCTCACTGCCATTAGGGTAAAAATCTAAGCTCTTAAGTACAGCATTCAATACCCTTCGTCCTGGTCACCCTCGCTCCTACCTCATCCTCCCTTTAACCTCTACCTTGTTGAAATGCTGGCAGTTCCCCCTACACCTGGACATCTTTCTTCTTCCTTCTAGCTAATTCCTCCTCTTTCAGGTCTCTGTGACACCTCTGGGCCTCCTCTCTGGGGCTACTTATCTGGCTACCAATCACCATTAGCTCTGGGCTCTGTCACATCTGGGCCGACCTGAAGGCAGCCCCTGTGCTCAGTGTTGGGCAAATCAGCTATTCCAGAGTCTGAAGCAGGATGATTGCAAGTTCAAGTTCGATGTCACCTTGGGCAACTTTACCCATTTATACTGAATATTGAAAGTTTTTGATTTTTTTTAAATTGAACTAAGGACCTTGCACTTACCACTCAGGCACTTAAATTGCTGAGCTATATCCTCGGCCAAACTTTTGAAAATTTACATGAAATTCATATATGTTCAGGGAAGAGTGTATATAGGGAGGCTGTTCTAGAAAGACCAGTTTCAGTTTCATGCAGAGGGCTTTTTCTTCCCAGGCAGAATCAGGGTGCTTTGGAAGTGGTGAGCTTGCTCATTGAGGGGGTGCAAGTGAGGATGGCAGCCAGGAAAAGCTTAACAGTCCTGGCCCATCCATGAAGAGTCCTGCAGGAAAGAGCCTGGGAGAAGATGGGAGGCTCCCTGCCTCTCCAGGGGCCGGTGCAGCAGATTCCAGCCATGGTCAGCGCTCTTGGCCTGGGTGCATCAGTCAGATAAACTTGTTTAGCAGCCTGGGACAATCAGGGGTCCACGATGAACACCCTGGGCCCCAGAGTGAGTCCTCTCTAGCACAGCTAGAAACTCCTTGTCCTCAGCCTCTTTTGGGGACCGACCAGTGGCTGACTGGAACATAGTAGAAGCTTGGCACAAGGACTCAGCCCAGGCTCAGGGATTGGGCTCAGGGAGTTGTTGGTCAGAGCTGGCCGAGCTGGCAGGGGCAGAAGGGAGCTCAGGACCCTTAGAGACTGATCTCTGAAAGGCTTCCGACTGAGTGTAGGAGGGACCCGAGCTGGCCCAGGTCAGGCTCGGTAGAAAAAGAAGTGATTAAACTTGTAGGAACCAGGGACCGGGTAGAGAGCAAGGTTGAGACTCAGACTTTCGGGAGAGGCCGGATCTGGATGGGTGGTGGTTGAATTGCGCAAGAGGGCGGGGCCAGGGTGGAGCCGGAGTAAAGGCTTTGGCGAAAAGGTCTGGCCCCGGGTGGCTGAAGGCCTCGGTCTCTGGGGCGGAGCTTAGGGAAGGGCTGGCGCACGGTTCCACCTGGAGCTTGGTGGCAGTTGAGCATTGGGAAATGGCCTCCCCTATGGAAGCGGGCGCCGCTGCCGAGGCATCA
The DNA here is from genome assembly GCA_004027295.1 of Dolichotis patagonum. Classification (NCBI taxonomy): domain Eukaryota; kingdom Metazoa; phylum Chordata; class Mammalia; order Rodentia; family Caviidae; genus Dolichotis; species Dolichotis patagonum. The sequence continues at coordinate 20,277 of PVJX010029853.1, read as the reverse complement.
TCATTCACCTAGCCCGGCATGATTACCACAAGGGGGTAACTTGGATACAAGCTGAAATCCTGGTTCACCCCTCAGCCGCCACGCCCTGTTCCGCGGCGCAAGGGGGAGCGAAGCCTAGGTCTAGGGGAACCAATGGGCGCCCTGTCCTTGTGCTCCTTCCAGACTCGATGCTTCCTCATCCCGAATTCCGATGACCGCGTCCACCTCCGGTAGCAGTGCTAGACGTCACCCAATCTCAGGCTCTTGCAGCGGCAGAAAAATCGAAAGGTGTCGATGCCAGATTCCAAGGAGGGCAGTGCCTGAGAAAAGAAGTTAGGGACCCTGGAAAAGGTTGGAAATGTTTTACTCGTGCTCACCCCAGCCCCTTCTCTCCATGCACCCCAGGCCACCCTGCTGGTTAGCTGTGTACTGGGATGACACTAGATATGGAGCCCTTTTGCACAGCAGCTCCTTTTTACTCCGCTCCATTCAGGATAAGGGTCCCTTGCGGACCTCGAGTGCGTCCCCAGCATACCTCGATGGAGCGGAGGATGTCCAGTGTCGCTTCCCCGCCCTGTATCGTCAACTGCAGCACTAAGCGGTCCCTACAGCTCGGCGTGATGGTGCCCAAGACCCCGGCGACCCTGGGATGGACAGGTGGGTGGGCGCTCAGTGTTTCCCGACGCCCCCTAGATGGCTTGAAGAGTTCCCGGATTGGATTTCGCGCAGGAGGGCGCCCGCTCCAACTGCGCTGACCCTTCACCGCTCCACGCCGAGTCGCGTGCTTCCCAGCTCCAGGGACGCCCAGCCCCGTCTCGCCGCTTCTCCGAGGGGTCCACACTACAGGCGGTGCGGGTGACGCTTAGGGTGCCACACAGCGGGGGTGGCTGTCGACCCCGGAGGAGCTCGGCTTGGGCCCGCCATCCCAGATCAGCTCCGAAAACTCAGTTCTACCAGCGAGGGTGCTGGGACCCTGCAGGACAGACACTGGTAGCCCCTGGCGGGACAAGTAGGACTCCGAAAGGGACAAGAACTGACAGGGCACCTGGCGGCGCCTGCAAGACAAGTTTAAGGGGGCCCCTCAGGGGAAGGGATCATACAATTTCTCAGAGATTTTCTCATCCTGTTGCCAGTATCTCTTAGTGAGGACTCCTGTCCAAAGTGTGTTAAAGGAAACAATTTCAACATTTGTCAAATGGGGAGAATAATCTTGCCTAAATCCCTTAAACCTTTGTTTGGGTCTCAAGAGTCACTTGATACTTTTTGGGTTTTTAAGCACTGAGTTCCTGTGACTCAGAATGAAAAAAATAACCATTTCTTCCCCTGTGCCCCAGTGGAGGGGCTGGAAAAATGTAGGTGTGAAACTGGGAACTGCCTGTTTCCTCCTGTAGATCTGAAACTTGGGTGGGGGAAATCCCTTGGTACACCTTAAATGCAATCAGCTATGGAGATGGCGCCCCGCCTTCCTCCACAGCTGGAACTCCCTCCACAGCCCGAGGGCGCCCTCTACCGGTCCGGTTCTGACCTGTGGACACAGAACCAATCTATTTTCTGTCAGGCCAACTTTTTTTTTTTTTTCCCCCTTGGTACTGGGAGTTTTACTCAGGACCTTGCACTTACCAGACAGGCGCTGCGTCAATGTGTTATATTTCCGGCCCTGTTTGTTTCTGAGACAGTATCTTGTTATCCAATTCAAGGTAGCTTTGAACTCAGTGATCCTCCTGCCTCAGCCTCCCAAGTGCTGGGAATATAGGTGTGTGCCAAACACCTGGCTTCAACACAAAGTTTTAAAACAGGAAACTGCTCTGTCTGAAAGCCTACTAGAATCAGGGAAAGAGAGGGATAGGAGTCCAGCCACAACTCTGCCTTGCACCATATGTAGCTGGTAGCCTGTCTTTGAGGGATTTTCAAAGGAACTTAAGGCTCCTTAAAGTACAGCTTGAATACATTGATCTGACCCAGCAGAGGGTCAGAGTTTTGGTGCCTTTTCCCAAGTTCCACTGAACCTGCCCTGGAGCCCGGGTCTCCTGACTCCCTAGGCCAGGCCTCCCGACCCTGTTCCTTTGCTTCAGCCCAGTTCCAGGACTGAGACAGCAGCTGGTTGGTCTCCTTCCCTCCTGACTCCCTGAACTTGGGTTTTGGGAGCGGAGCCAACACCGGTGGGGATGATGCTTTTCTTATCCTGGAACAACTTCCTCTCCAGGAACTGGGAGTCTCTTTCTGGGCAAAGACAATTCATCCAAAAGCAAGAAGAGCAGGGCTCCTCCTGCCCCACCCGGATGGGCATCACGTGGCTCCCAGCTAACAGCCCAGGAAAATTCCAGCCCCTGCACACTTAGCTTCACGTACACATCTGCTCACCCACACTGCCACTTGGCCTCCCTGACCCACCTTGAACATTCACCCCTGCACACTCCCTGGCACACTCATTTTACTCTCGGTTTCTACCACTTCTCCCTGGGCCATATTGCCAGCCATTTGCTCATCTTAGAGTAGCAACCCTGCCCTGTCACTCACCTCAAACCTACCATGTCCCTTGGGCCACTGAAATTCCAGGCCGTGGGTGAAGAGGAGGAGGAAAATGAGGAGGAGGAGAGCTTGGACTCCGTGAAGGCACTGACAGCCAAGCTACAGCTGCAGACTCGGCGCCCCTCGTACCTGGAGTGGACAGCAAGGGTCCAAAGCCAGGCCTGGCGCAAGGCCCAAGCTGGCCCTGGCCCTGGGGGCCCCGGGGCCATCTGTGGCTTTGACTCAATGGATGCTGCACTTGAGTGGCTCCGGCGGGAACTGGTGAGTCTGGTGGGGTGGACAGCCTTGCATGGGGTCTTTGGGCTTCAGACTGTGGGTTTGAGGAGGGGATGAAAATGGGAAAACAGGCTAGCAACTGCTCACATTTGTTCCTCTGGGGGAAGAGTCAGGAATGTACTGTTCAGTGTTCTGTTGGGAAGCCTTGGTGGAGGATTACTTTTCTTTTCTTTTTTTTTTTTTTTTTTGTTTTTACCTTTGGTGGAGGATTTCATAAAATCTACTGACTTTGTGTTCCTGTGACTCAGGGAACAGAGCCCTGCCCTTGGGGGACCAGAGTAGGAATCCCTACTCAGGGGATTGGTGTACTCCTGAAATATAGTAAAGCACAAAAGGAGGCACTGACCATGCTAGAGTCAGTCTAGTAGGACAGTGTTGAATATTATCTATCAACTTGACATGTCCAAATATAAAGACAGCCAGACTCCAATTTAGAGATTCTCCTTTGTTGATCCGAGATGGGGCCCCAACATATGCATTTGCTCACTGATGGTTGCTTAGCTTGTTTCCAGAACCACCGCTGTAGAGCAAGATCTGAGAGATAGGAGAGGTGAAGGTGGGTGAGAGGGTGCTGGGGACACAGCCAGTGCAAAGGCCCAGAGTGTCAACAGGAAGGAAAGAATGACCCGTGAGTCTGGGGCCCACCCAGCAGGCTCACAGCTGCTCTTGGTTGCAGCAGGAGATGCAGGCTCAGGACCGGCAGCTGGCGGGGCAACTGCTGAGGCTGCGGGCCCAGCTGCACCGACTGAAGGTGGACCAAGCCTGTCACCTGCACCAGGAGCTGCTGGACGAGGCTGAGATGGAGCTGGAGCTGGAGCCTGGGGCCGGCCTGGCCCTGACACCCCTGCTGCGGCACCTTGGCCTTACGCGCATGAACATCAGTGCCCGGCGCTTTACCCTCTGCTAAGGGCCACTTGTGTGCCTTGCAGATCACCTGGCAAGAGGGAAGGCGGGGTGTCTCAGAGACACACTCAGGTCTCAAAGGGCTAAACTGAGAGTGCACAAAACCCCAGCTGGCAAGGGGGAAGGGGGAAAACTCAGGCACCAAAGCTCCTCAATAAACACCTTCTGCGATCCTGAGGTCTCTGCATCCTTATTAAGGCCCAAGGTCACTGTCCTCTATTGCTGGGACTTGGGACTCCAGCGTAGAGGAGAGGGCCCTGCTAGGGGTAAAGATAGGCTGATAGAGCCCCATTTTCTGACAGCTCCAACTTTACCCTCCATCTCATCAAGGTCAGAAGTGAGAAATGGGTCAGGTACGCTGGTGCACACCTGTAATCCTAGCATTCAGGAGGCTGAGGCAGGAGGATGACATCTAGTTTGAGGCCAGTCTGGGCTACATAGTAAGTTCAAGACCAATGTGCACTACACAGCGGAAACCCTGCCTCAAAAAAAAAAAAAAAAAAGTGGAGGGGGAAGAATTTAAAATCTTAGCTCACTCCCAACTCCCACAGGAGGTTGTTTAGGTAAACTGAGTGCCTAAGAATGCAGAATCTGGGAGCCTTGGTTTTAAAACCAGCCCCTTCCATTTGTTCCCATTAGACACTGAGGTCCCTTAATCCCTGAATCTGTCGTCTTGCCTCTAAAATAATTCTCACCCCACAAGTAGCTGGGTATGTCTTAAATGAGACAGTACACAGCAGGCACCCAGTACATGCATGCGAGCATTTCTTACGATTCCATCACCAGCAGTCTGAGCGCCCCTGTGCTAAGGCCCTCACAGGTCTATGAGGTACTCAGGCTAACAGGCAAGGGCAGCTGATTTTGCACCAGGCCTTGGCCCCAGCTTGACTCTCACTCTGAAGGCTTCTTGCTTTGTGTCTCTCAGCCTTTGTTTCTGTGTTACTCAGGCTTCCTCTCCCCACCACCCGCCACCCATTTCCTGTCCCCCTTCCCTCTGCAGCTGAGGTGCTCACAACATCAGCTTCCTCCTCACAAACCCCAACAATACTCTGTGGGTTCCCCTCCCCCTGCCTGCTGGCTCAGTGAAGCTCAGGAGGTGACGTCTTTATGCCTTCCTTCCAGGAGAGTCAAGGCCCCGTCCTTGGGCCTGACAGCTCCCTGGAGCTCCTTACACCGCTGGTGACCCAGCCTTCACCAGGAAATAGAGATTCTTGCTCAAGGCAAGCGTTTGCCTCCTGCCTGTAACAGAAAGTCCTGACAGTGGGTGGCCTGTCCTGGTACCTGGACACTGTGTTCCATTTGTCTTGTATGGCAGGAGTTGGTTCCAGGCCATGAACCTACACCAGCCACTGTGGCCTTGCCTTGACCTGCATTGAAATTGCTGCCCTCCTCAACACCATGAAAAGTGTGCTGTTGTCTTGTCCTCTGCCTGTAGCAGGGCTGTCGCTCTGCCCTCTCCTGCCCTGTCCTGAAACACATTGCTGCCAGAGGGCTGTTAGGCTACCCTGTGATTCTTTTTGTGTGTTTGTTTTTTGAGATAGAGTCTTGCTATGTAGTTTAGGCTGGCCTTGAACTCACAGCCATCCTCCTGCCTCAGCCTCCCAAGTGCTGGGACTGCAATCTTGTGGTACCACGCCTGGCTACCCTGTGATACTAATAAAGTTGTCCTGTGCCCTGAGATGACATGGACATTGTTGTCAGCTGACTACAGCAGCTGTGTTAAGCTCTTGTCTGACTGCAATGCACCTGGTCTTCCTTTCAAACTGTTTAGCGAAATACCAAAATACCGTCCTTACCTCTGACTCTGTTACCTTTGCCTGAAACCAAATGGCCACTCAGCTTTCATACTGTGACAGTGGTGCCACTTGCCTTATAGTGTAGAGTGGGGGAGTGTCTGCTCACCACTATTTACTGAGGTCAAAACCTTTGTGTCTCTTGCCTAGGTGGACCCCAGAAAGCAGGAGGGAGGGTCCATGAGACATCCTCCTCTCAACTTAAAACCACAAATGCCACTCTTATGGTGAGTAGGGCCCAGCCTGGGGATGTCTGGGACCCCCAGAGCTGAGAGGTGGGGGTCTACAATGGCAGGAAGCTTGGGGTGCTAGAGGCTTGTGGTTGAGTTGCTGGGGCCCGGTTGGCTGCAGAGTCCTCAGGAGGAGGCAGGAAGTCAGGGTGGAACGTGGGCGCGGGGAGACAGGTGGCTACGACTGCGAGGGGAGCTGAGACAGTGTCTGCGCAGCCACGCCAGGCCAGGAGGACCATGTGAATGGGCCAGAGGGCTCTCGGGCTGGGCAGGTAAGGAATATTGGGCACTGGGCTCTAAGGCTATGATGGGAGTCCTGGCAGCGAGGTCAACAGCTGGGTACAGGGGACCAGGCTGCCAGGCAAACAGCAACATCAGGCTGGGGGACAGAAGCGCTTTGCTGCGGGTCAGCGGACCTCTGCTTTCCTGCAAAGTTGGCAGCTGCTGCCTCTGCCTCACTGTCTGCCACTGGCCTTACCTCACCAGGAGCATGCTTCTGGGGATCTGGCACATGAATGTTAGATGGCAGAAAGGCCTTCAGAAATCACCAAGTTCATGCCTCATCCTAGGTTGATGCGGCACATGAGCCCCTCAGAGGGTAAAGCACTCACTACCTGTGGTCCCTCAGCAAGGTAGTGCCAGAGCCGTGCGCTGGGAAAGAATCATACCCTAGCGTGGGACCCCGTCCTCCCACATAGGAGCAGGGTGGAGTGGTGGACAAGTTTGAGGTGGGGGAATCAGGAATCAACGCTTCTGGTCCCTGGAATAGATGAGAAAGTGAGAGAGACAGAGACAGAGATAGAGACAGAGACAGAGAGGTCACCATGGCATCCGGACAGACCTGTGAGAAGTGACTTCAGCCTCAGTGACCAGCATCACTTAAGGATAGGGTCACCAGAGGCAGGTGCATGTCCGCATGAGGGAGGAGATGTTTCTCACTGGCATGGAGACCTCAGGCCTACATTCAACCTGGCCCTGGGAAGTCTGAGGTGAAAGAGAGTGATGGGAGAAGGAAGAGGAAGGGCTATTTTTATTCTGGGCAGGGATGCAGCTGATCATGATCAAGGAACTTCTGAACTTCCACCTGGAAAGTTGCCATCCCTTCCTGCCAAGTGTCATAGCAGGAAGTCCCCTCTGCCCTTGTCCTCCCCTGTCACATCTTATCTCCTGCTCCACGGGAAGGTCAATCGTTCCTGCTGACTTCTGCTTTAGACCCAGGCTGTAGAGGTCCAGGAAGGCATTGTCAGCTACTTCCCCACTCCCTCCCAGGCTAACTCTGAGCCCTCAGCTTTGGAGGGGGGCAGTCCCCAGTTCACCCAGATTTTCTAGGTTTCCTTGGCCTCCCTGGAGGTTTTTTTGCATCACATACTTTCCGCCTAGTCAGCATGTCCCAGCCTTCCTTGAGATAGGGTCTTGCAGAGTGACTGGCTTACTCAGGTTGGGCTTGAATTTGTAATCCTCCCACCCCAACCTCCAGGGTGCTGATATTGCAGGCCTGTGCCGTCATGCCTGGCCCTGCCATTTCTTTGAGTGGCTTCACACTTATCCCTCAAGAAGCAATAATAAATCTCCCTCTTACAGAGTGCCTTTAGGGAATCTAAGAGAAAATAATGACTACAATATGCCTGACACATAGTAGGCTCTTAAGGGAAGCCAGACACTTCCTCCCCCTGCACCAAGAGGAGTGCTCTCCTCACCCAGAAATCACACCTTCTCAGCGCCTTGGCCTTGGCAAGGGAGTGAGCACTTGTGTGGCTTTGCAAATGGGCTTGTTTCCTGTAATATAGTAGGGCGTGAGAATTCTGGCAGGCTAGATCTGAGATTCTGAGCTGAGTAGTTGGGTCTGCATTAAAAATCAGTCCCTCTGCGGGACATGGTGGCACATGCCTTTAATCCCAGCACTTGAGAAGCTGAGGCACGAAGATCACTGCAAGTTTAAGGCCAGCCTGAATTACATAGCAAGACCCCGTCTCAAAAAGAAAGAAAAACATGGACACGCTGCCACCTGAAACACCACCACATGTGTGTGTGTGGGGTCTGCTCAGAGCAGGGGCAGAGACTACACATATAAACACAGCTGGATCCTACAATCCGTGAACACACCCTCAAGCTAATGGATTCAAGGCCACCATCGATACACTGAAAACAATTCTGAGGCAAAGCGTTTGGGGTGGGGGCAGGCAGGACCAAGATACCATCCGGGAGTGCTGTGGGCTTTTTGTTGGATCTAATCCACACCTCGTACATGCTAAGTGCCTGCTTTAGTACTGAGTTTCACGCCAGGCCAGGGGTGTGGGCTTTAATAATGCTAACACATTTAAAATCAGTGCAGATTTTAAATATCTGGAACTAGAACTCTATCTGTAATCCCAGCACTCTGGAGACTGAGGAAGGAGGATCGCCACAACTTTGAGGCTAGCCTAGGCTACATGGTGACATGGTGTGTTCAGAGCCAGCTTGAACTAGGAAGCAAAATCCTGTCTCAGAAAACAAAAAAACAAAAATTAGAAAAACAAACAAACAAAAAGACCTGGAGCTGTGTTTCCAGTGATTTTTCTTTCTTTCTTTTTTTTTTATGCCAGGATTTTTTTTTTTTTTTTTTTTTTTGGTGGTACTGGGGGGTCAAACTCACGACCTCATGCTTGGCAGGCAGGCACTTATGCCACTGAGCTAAATCCTCAGCTCTGATGCCAGGAATTGAACTCAGGATTTTGCATTTGCCCAGCAGGCACTGTGCCACTGAGCTATAGCCCAGGGCCTTGGAACTGCATTTCTAATGCTTTCAAAAAAGAACATGAATTCTGTGGGGCACCTGGGAAGAAAAGGGCTCTGGGCCCAATCAGCTTGGGCCTCAGCAGCAACTCTGTCCCTCAGGGGCTTCACAATCAATGCCAGCTTATTAAACTCTGCGAGAGCCTGGCTCATTTTGTCTGACCCAGTGTTTCCCAAACTTCCTGGGCACAGAACTCTTCTTCTTGTGCCATCTATCCCACGCCTGTCCCCTGGGCACAGGGACAGGAGTGGAAGGGCAGGTGTGCTGTGTAGTTGGTGCTCCTCAAAGCAGTGTGTCTCTTGGCAGTGTTTTTGTGTTGGTGGTTTCGTTGATTTTGTTTTTCCATCACAAAATTAGCACATGGCTGTTTGTTTTTTTTAAAAAAACAAACTCCAAACAGCACACAGGCATAGAAAGACATGCTAGAAACACAGCCCCCCTGGCCCCTGTCCCACTTCTGGGTTGTGCTTCTGGAAAGGATTTGGTGTGATCCTTTCAGATTCTCACATATTTGCTGCTGAATGGCAGAGAGGCTAAGAGCCTGGCCTCTGGAGCAGACAGGCCAGGTTCTGCTCATGACTCCACCAGTCATTTGTTTGTGATGAGGCCTCAGATAAATCACTTTGCCTAGATTAGGCCTCAGTTTTTGCATCTGTATGATGGGGTTATTAACAGTACCTACTTCCTAGGGTTACTGTGAAAATAATGTGAAATGATGCAAATAAAGGCTTACCACAGAATCCAGCTTTAAAGAATATACTCACACTTGAGCACAAATTGGCTTATATGTTACATTCTGTTCTGCAACTCTATCTATCATGTTGAATCTAGGGTATCTTTTCCAGTCCCTACATAGAGCACTACCTCATCTTTATCAGCTTCAGCTAAATGTTAGCTTGGTAAATGAGTAATGGTGGTGATTTTGAGATGCTGCTTCCTGGAAAGTATTGCCGTCTTGTGTTGCCACGTTGGTGGGAGTCCAGGATATTTCTGATCAGCTGGGACCTATAGGCTTCTACAAAGGTAAAGTGACCCACCAGAGGGGAACCCTCTCTGTTACTGAGGGCAGGGCCAAGTGGTGGGAATCTTTACTTGCTCACCACGGCGCCATCAGGGCTAGATCAGAGCTGGGAACACAGGAAGTACCCACTACACAGACCTACATAGGCTGGCCGATTAAGAAAGTTGTGGCTGGGGTGGGTGGTAGTTCAGAGGTAGACAACTTGCCTAGAATGTACGGGTGCAAACACACATGAATATGTGTGTGAGCCCCAGAAAGAAAGCCATGGCCCCTCTAGACCACCGACAGGGAGCCCCCACAGTTCTTTCTTACCTGGTAGCAATTCCGACTTCGTGGACTGTATATCACTAAGGTATGAGTGTGATTTCAGGGGATGATGGATGAATGTTTACAAGTGTTAATTTATGTGTTTATTTTCATGTGCACTAATATGGTACTTCTATTCATGGTGGATGATACTGGTTTCCTTTTTTTTTTTTTTGTTTCCTTTTTTTTTGTATTGGGGATTGAACCCAGGGGCTTCCCACTGAGTTACACCCTAAGCCCTTTCTGTTTTTTATTTTGAGATAGACTTTGGCTAGGTTACCCAGGCTAGGCCGGGGATTTAGCTCAGTGGCTTAAGCGCCTGCCTGGCAAGCGTGAGGTTGTGAGTTCTATCCCCGGTACCAAAAAAAAAAAAAAAAAAGTTACCCAGGCTACCCTCAAACTTCTGATCCTCTTGCCTCAGTCTCCCAGAGTGCTGGGATTACAGGTGTGTGCCCCTCCCCCAGCTAGCTTTCCATTTGTGGCAGCAAAGTTTCCATTTCAGGTAAACATATTAAAGGTCAGAAGAGAGGTCTGTGAAAGTGCCCAAAATTACTAAGGAGAATGAAAATGAAAAACTTCTGTTAGTCTAAAAGATGTCTAATTTAATTCTGATGTAACAAAATGCCCATGCTGGTCTCACTGGATCGTTGTTTTTGCTTTATAATTAATTAATTATTTTTGTGCTGGGTGTAGTGGTGAACTTTTTTTTTCTTTTGAGATGGGGTTTCACTATGCAGTTTAGACTGGGCTTGAACACATTTTTTTTTTTTTTTTTGGTACTGAAGATCAAACTCATGACCTCGTGTTGCCAGGCAGGCACTTATGCCGTTGAGCTAAATCCCCAGCCCCCTTGAACTCATTTTATAGCCCAAACTGGAGTGGTACATATTTTTTAAGCCCAGTACTCAGCAGGTTGAAGCAGGAGGATTTCAGTGAGTTTGAGCCCAACACAGACTATAAAGTAGGCTCAAGTCTGGCCTAGAATATACAGCGAGACCCTGTCTCAAAAAACAAACACACAAAAAATTATTTTTATAGTGCTAGGCCGCAGGTCCTTGCACATGCCAGAGAAGCACAGTGCTGCTGAGCTACACCCTCCAGCCTGTTCACATTCTTTTAGTCACCATGATATACCACGCGCCTTTTAAACATTTTATTACATAGGAACATAAAATGCTTATAACAGACCATGATGTGGTTTGTTTATTTATTTTAGTTTGCAGTACTGGAGATTGAATCCAGGACTTTCACACTGAGCCACATTCCCAGCCCTTTCAAGATATATTTATTTGTTTGATTGTTTATTGGTAGTGGAGATAGAACCCAAAACCTTTACACTGAGTTACATCCTTAATACTTTTTTTTTTTTTTGGTACTGGGAATCAGACTCATGACCTTGCATTTGCCATCAGGGAGATTTAATAATACATCTAAAGGGGCTTTGTTAGTGAGTGACTAGGAGGCCGGGATTAAATTGGGAGGACAGAGTGAGCTGTGCCTCCATAACCTGTGAAATCCCCAAAACTTTCATAAGGCAATGTGGACTGACAATGTAAAAATAAGGCTCCCTCCAAATAAAACCCCATGGATGCCACAGACCTATTCCAGGGTAGGGACTCACTAAAAGAGATTATCAATTAGGTACATGCAAGTTATTAGAGGGCCCCAAATAAAATGCCAATTAGGATAATTGCTCTCTAGCCCTTACTGATAATAATTAAGCAGCAAAATCAGTTCTATGTTGAAACCACTCTCAATTTGTGAAAATCAATCCATCTTGGAACTAGGGATGTGGCCCAGCAGTAAAACACGTGCCTAGCATGCGTGAAGCCCTGGGTTCAAGCCTCAGAACCAAGGAAGAAATGTACTGCATATGAGCTGGGTATGATGGTGTATGACTGTAATCAGGAGGATTGCCACAAGTTCGAGGCCAGCCTGGACTACATAGTGAGTTAAGGGCCAGCCTGAATTTCATAGTGAGGCTCTGTCTCAAGAAACAAAACAAAATACACAAGTGGCTTCTGAGCCCAGAGTCCTTTTGAGAAACAAAGAAAATGTTTTATATGATTTCTAACAGAAGTTGCCACAAAGCCACCGTGTGTACAACCAGAGCCTGCCTGCTTTCCCTGCAAAGCGTTAGCCCAAGACATTCAGGCAAAAGGTTCCCTAAGTCAGTATGTCTGTAGTGAGGGTAGGCAAAGCACTGTTTTTTAAATTATATTTTTAAAGGAGACAGAACACCTTCTAAGCATGGCTGGACATGCCTGCGAAGCTGATATAAAAGTTCAAGAATCTGCAGAAAGCAGATCTCATGATGATAGGATCACTAAGCAGTCGTGGGATCTGAGGACACAGCCCGGGAGTCCGCACAGCTGTGGCTTTTACCGGTTATGGGCTCTGTACACAGGGCCGCTGTGGGTGTTGGACCAGGTGGGCGCCATGCTGAGGGGCAGGAAAGGTTGGGGACTGAAATCCAGCTCACTCTCCTTCTCCAAGTCCCAGACTCCAGAGAGAAACTTTTTCAATGGTTGTAGTTTCAAATCCAGTGGCACTCTGTTACTAAACTACATCCTCAGTGTCTTCATCATCATCATTCTTAAATTTTGAGACAAGTCTTGCCAAATACCCAGGCTGATCCCGAATTTTTGATTCTCCTGCCTCAGGCTTCCCTGTAGCTGGGATTATAGGCATGTGCCACCACACTGTGTTGGAGTAACCCTTTTTTTGTTTTTTGTACTGGGGAACGAATTCACGACCTTGCACTTGCCAGGTGGGTGCTTAAGCCACTGAGCTAAATCCCCGGCGGAGTAACCCTTTTAAAATGGACCCAAGTGTGTGCCATGGTGGTGCATGCCTATAATCGCAGTACTCAGGAGGCTGAGGCAGGAGGATCACTTCAAGTTTGAGGCCAGCCTAAGGTACATAGCAAGTTCAAGGCCAGCCTGAACTATGCAGTGAAAACTCTCCCTCAAATAAAATAAAATAAAATTCAAAAAATAATAAAATAAAATGGTCACAAGTGCCAGTGGACCATGGGCAGCCTGGAATATTTTTTAGTACTGAGGACTGAATGCAGAGCTTAGTCACACCCCCAACATTTTTTATTTTTTCAGTGACAATTTTTTAAAAATTATTTATTTATTTATTATTTTATTTATTTGTTTATGGAAGATCTCATTAAATCGCCCTTGTTGGCAGTCACTGCTTCTCAAAGTACTGGGATTACAGACCTACAGCACCAGGCCTTGAATTTGACAGACAGCATCATGGGTCCTGGGCTGAGACAGTCTGGAGTCTACAAAAATTCTCACTATTGACCTTGGGATCCTGTGTTGTGAGAAGACAATGTGTGACTTCCTTCACCCCAGAATTTTCTCTTCTTGCTGATTCTAAGACCCCATGGTCTGTTTTCTTCTTCTTCTCTTTCTTTCTTTCTTTCTTTCTTCCTTTCTTTCTTTCTTTTAATCAGTACCAGAGATCGAACTCACGACCATGGGCTTGCAAAGCAGGGGCTTATGCTGCTGAGCTACATGCCCAGCCCATCTTCTTTCTTTCAAACAGTGAGGATTTATATTAAGCTCTAATTTTGACCTCTGTTTATTGTCCTCGTTATTAACCTGGTTAGATCACTTTGGCAACCAAGCAATCTTTGTCAAACTAAAATCAGACAGAGGAGACCCATATTCTGGAGTGAGAAGAGTATTTTTTTATTTTATTATTTTTGGTACTGGAGATTGAACCCAGGGCCTTTATGGTGAGCTACATTCCTCCACCCTGTTTTTATTTTTTTTATTTTGAGACAGGGTTTGCTAAATTGCTAAATTGCCCAGGCTGCCCTTAAACTTGTGATTTTCCTGCCTCAGGTTTCCCAGAGAGCTGCAGTTACAGGTACATGCCATACCTGACTGAGACCCACATTTTGTATAAACGGATGTGTGCATCTATGGCTTCACATTGCAGGCACCGCTATCCACACTCTCATTCTATTATGTATCCCTCTGTCCACTTGGGCTCATGCAATGCAAACCCATAGATTTGCACACAATAGGTACAATGTTCACTGAGTCGTGTGTACAAACTTGCATTCATCAGTCAGGGAAATGTAGACCCAGGTAGAGGGAGAATTGTCTTAGGGAGAAGAGCCTTAATTAACAACATGACTGTCACATTACAGATGGAGAGTGGTCCACTATCCCAACATATTTCCCTTTCTAGCTTTCTTTGCAACCTCTTAGGAGCTCCCTGACCCACACCCCAGCCCGGCACTGCACGGGAGCTAAAAAATAGAGGAAAGTAACTTGATAAAGGACAGAGGGGTCTGATTTGAGTTTTTCTTCTTTACTACTAAATCATAATATTTCCTCTTTCCATTTTTTTTTTCCTTTTTGAGACAGAGTTTTGCTACGCAGTTCAGGTTGGCCTTGAACTCACTTTATAGTACAAGCTGGCCTGGAACACAAGGCAGTTCTCCTGCCTCAGCCTCCAAAGTGCTGGGATTACAGGCATGTACCACCACATCCAGCACCTTTTTTCATTTTTATTTTATTTATTTATTTATGTTTTTGGTACCGGAGATTGAACTCATGACCTCAGGCTTGCCAGGCAGGCGCTTCTGCTGTGGAGCTAAATCCCCAGCCTCTTTTTCCATTTTTAAAACAAAGCTGTAAAATTACATTAGTGCTTCCTAGACTCCTCTGTCCCAAGTTCTCTTGCCATTGCCTATCCTATACTGACCTTCTTTGTCTCCATGGATCTTGTACATTTGGAGTTTTTGCCTACTATCCTACATCAAAATGCTGATTTTCTAGTTTAAAAGGTAGTAGGGGTTGGTGCTAGGGCCTTGTGCATGCTCGGTATGAATCTAATTCAAATTTTAATCAGAGACTTAACTAAGTATGAATGGAGCAAACAGTAATATAATTTGTCAAACTAAGAAATAACTTCCCATCAGATTGTGGTGCTGGAGAGTGAATCTAAAAGTTCATGCATGTTCAACAGCAGGTACTGTACTATTGAGCTACGCCTCCAGCACACCCAGACCCTGACCTGAGTCTTTTTTTATTTTATTTTATTTTTTGGCTACCAACTCCAGCTTAGCCCAAGTATACCAGATTCTGTGATCTCCAGACTAGATTTCTTCTGCCTTCTTCATTGGCCTCTCCTAACTGCTGTACTGCTGCACCTCCTTTTTCTCAACCCCAAACTTTTCTCTTGCCTTTTTCCAAAGCTTTAAAAAAAATGTCAAGTCAGTACGGAACATCACTGATCTAAGTCTGCAGCCCAGCTGCTGCTGGCGTTCGCTCTATGACATAACCAACCCTTGCCTTTCCAAAGCCCATTTGAGTCACAAATGAGCTGCTCTCAACCTCTCTAGATAACTCAGCTCATCTTAGGATGGCTCCAGGTTGCTCTCAGTCCTTTTCTGGGGTCTTTGTACCACTAATCACCTCCTGGGCCTGAATTAAACAACCAAGAAGTTATTTGCAGCCAGGCTTGGTGACACACCCTATGATTCCAGCACTCAGGAGACTGAGGCAGGAGAATCACAAGTTTGAGGCCAGCCTTGGCGATGTAGAAAGACTATTTTAAACAAGAGGCAGACAGCCAGACAGCCAGACAGCCAGACAGCCAGACAGAGAGAGACCAATCATCTGCAGCCTGCCCCAAGGATTTCTAAGACTAGAATGGAGGGAAAAGGGAACGTGATAGTCTCTTGAAAATCTCTTAATATTTGATGGACATTGTACATTTCCCTCCATAACAGGCTCATGTTGTTTAACTTCTATGAATAAGGTCAGGTAGCACTTCTGTTCCGGGAACATACACCCTGTGACTTCCGGTGCTTGTGGGAGACTACGAAGACCTTAGCTGAAGAAACATGAGCCTAAATTAAAGGGCGCTATTTACCAGTCCCGATTTCCCATCCTCCAAAGCAGGGGTTGGTAGGGCAGATTGGGCATTTATAGAAGCCTTTCCAAACTGTGAACTCAGCTAAGAGTTATGTAAAATGACAAGAAAGTGACAAAGGTTTCCATCTCGCAGCAGAGAAAAAATGAGGCTTAGAAAAGGCTCAGGAAAGTCACACAGTAAATACCACAACCTGGTAAATTATTTTTTCCTTTTAGTACTGGGGACTAAACTCAGGAGCTTGTAGTGAGTTGCATGCCTGACCTTTTTTTTTTTTAATCATTATTTTATCTTTTTTTTTTTTGGTACTGGGGATCGAACTCACGACCTCACACTTGCCAGACAGGCGCTTATGCCACCGAGCTAAATTCCTGGCCCCAATTTATTATTTTATCTTGAGACAGAGTCTCACTAAATTGTCCAGGCTGATGTTGTGGCAGTGTTTACCTGTAATCTCCATACTAAAGAGGGTGAAGTGGGAGGATCACTGCAAACTTGAGGCCAACCTGGGCTATACAGTGAGTTCAAAGCCAATCTGAACTACATAGGTGATCCTATCTCAAAAAAACAAACAGGGTTGAGTATATGGCTCAGTGGCATAAGCACCTGCCTGGCAAGTACAAGGTACTGAGTTTAATTCTCAGTACCAAAAACAAAACAAAGAAACCCCAAACGACCTCCTCAAAAGAGAAATATGTTTCCCAGATTGACCTCAAATTTCTTTCTTTCTTTCTCTTTCTTTCTTCCTTCCTTTCTTTCTTCTTTCTTTCTTTCTTTCTTTCTTTCTTTCTTTCTTTCTTTCTTTCTTTCTTTCTTTCTTTCTTTCTTTCTTTCTTTTTTTGTACCTGGGATTGAACTCACAGCTGCATGCTTGCAGGAGCTTATGCCGCTGAGCTAAATCCCCAACCCAGGCCTCCCTCAGCCTCCCATGTAGCTGGGATTACAGGCATGTACCACCACATGGTGCTCGTGTGGGTACTGGGGTATAGGTTCCCTGACTGCAGGGCTTATCCTCTGTGTCTTGTGAGCCAAAAACCTCCACTGAGCCTACCTCCTTTTAGACACAGTATAGACTAGCAATTCGTGCTTTGATTTACACTAAACAGGTTGTATGACTTTAGGCAGGCTGCTCTGGACCTCACTTTGGTCATGTTAAAATCAGAGATTAGGGCTGAGGGGGAGCCCAGTAGTTGAGGTCCTGGATTTGAGCCCCAGAACCAAAACAAATAAACAGACTATTAAACAAATAAATAAAACCAGAGGTTGATTCTGGCCATGGTAGTGACTAACTGTAGTTTCAATTATTTGGAATATTGCAGTAAAAAGGTCATTTGAGCCCAGAAGTTTGAGGGTGGCCCGAGCAACATAGCTACATCCTCATCTTCTATCAATCAATCAATCAATCAATCAACTATTGAATCAATCTGATTAAGTTTGCTGATTTAGTTTTGTTTTGTTTTTGCCTTGGTGGTTTTGTTGTTGTTGTTGTTGTTGTTTTTGGTACCAGGGATCGAACTCATGATGCTGAGCTAAATCCCCGGCCCCTTTTTTTTTTTTTTTTTTTTTGGTACCGGGGATCAAACTCACAACCTTGCGCTTGCCAGGCAGGCGCTTAAGCCACTGAGCTAAATCCCCGGCCCCCCCCTTTTTTTTTAATGGGTACCAGGGATGGAACTCACGACCACGAGCTTGCAAGGCAGGTGCTTATGCTGCTGAGCTAAATCCCCAGGCTCAACCGTGGTGGTTTCTAAGACCTTAGTGGATGAGAAGGAGATCTATGTATTAACCCTCCACATTCTAGTAGACATTCATTAACAACAATTCTAGGTTGTTGGAGACTTTCACACAAATAAAGCATAGCTTCCTTTTTTTTTTCTTTGAGAGAAGGTCGTGCTATGTAAGCTACATTGGCCTTGAATTTGCAATCCTCCTACTTCAGCCTACTGAATGTACATGTACTACAGGCATGTACTACCATGCCTGGCTTTTTTTTGGTTTTTTTTTTGGTAGCAGGGATCAAACTCACAACTTTGTACCTGACAGGTAAGCACTGCGCCTCTGAGCTGTATCCCCAGCCCTTTTTTGTCTTTTTTTGAGACAGAGTTTCACTCTTTCTCAGGTTGGCCTTAAACTTTGTAACACAGGCTGACCCTGAACTCACAGTAATCTTTCTGTCTCAGCCTCCAGAGTGCTGCAACCTCCATAACTTCTGTTCTGTATGAACTCCCAGTCCATCAAGGGGGGTGGGCAAAGCAGTAGGAGTGACAGTAAATCAGTAATCATGGATCAGTGCCTGAGTCAATGGCTGGTCTGTACAGAAATGTTGTAGGAGCCTGGGTGACAAAGAGCACTAGGAAGACATCACCAAGTTAGGTGACCTGTGAGCTGAGACTTGAAGGTGAAGTTAGTGCAGACTAGCTGGACAAAAGTGCCACAAATACAAAAAAAATAGTGTGAAGTGTTTGGGAAAGGCAAAGTATCTCAGAACACAGCCTCCACAGCCTCTCTCTCTCTCTCTCTCCTCTGTCTCTCCGTCTGTCTGTCTCTTTCTGAGAATGTAGAGTTAATCTTGATAGTACAAGGTCCTGAATGCATGGTAAATTAGACTTCATCTGAGGACTAGAGTTTTCTAAGCCTTTGCGATGAGCAGTCCCAGGGAAGGAGGGGCCCGAGGGACTCCTTGGGGGCTTCAGAGGGAGGCCCCCACTCTGCCTTAAACAAAAAGGCTTCTCTTTTATGTGCTGCGAAAGTTCTGCTTGGTTTCACCTGACAAAAAATTTCCATTGCTAAAACAGGCAAACAAACAAAAATTACGGCCAACAGGGCCAGTGGAGGGTTTTCTGCTAGTGAGAAGCAAAACCCTGTGAGAAGGAACCCTCTGAGGGAGACCTTGTGGGTGTGGGTGTGAGTGTGGGTGTGAGAGGAGGGCCAAGGGCTGAGGTGCCTCATGGGAGAAGGAATCTCTCACTGGGCTCCCTCAGTTGAG
The DNA here is from genome assembly GCA_004027295.1 of Dolichotis patagonum. NCBI lineage: Eukaryota > Metazoa > Chordata > Mammalia > Rodentia > Caviidae > Dolichotis > Dolichotis patagonum. Next base: position 1,574 of record PVJX010029853.1, on the reverse strand, counting down.
CAGGGGACAGTGATTAGAAAGGGAGCATGCATCCTCTCAGGAAGGAAAGGGTGTGCTCAAAATTTAGGTCTCTCCTAGGCCTTAGAGAGGAGTACATGATCTTGTGATCGCGAAGAGGTAGTACCTCATGCTGGCAGGCCCTGGAGCAGCAGGAAGTGGGTAACTAGACTAACAAAAGTGCCTCTGTGGCGGTTTGCCCATCACAGGTGGGAGGGTGGTGCCTAGAGTTTAGCCTGGGCCTAGGGCCTGGTGAGAATTTACTTGTGACTTGAGAACTCAGAGGGAACAATCCATCAGGAGCAAGAACCCCCATTTCAGCTCTTCTGTGGCTGATGAGTTGGGAGGTTGAGAGTTGACAATCTTAAGTTATTTTAGAAATTCTCAGGGCAATGCCCTGTGATGTCTGACTCAGCGGAAACATCTAGGGGAAGCTCCTTCAGTCTCCTCTCCATTCCCTCAGGGACCATGGGCTGTAGCTGCAGTTCAAACCCTGAAGATGACTGGATGGAAAACATCGATGTGTGTGAGAACTGCCATTGTCCCATAGACCCCCTGGACAGCAAGGCCCCGGTAAGAGGCAAGACAGAGGGCTCTCTTGAGGGAGTTGGGTGGTATGTGACCCACAACTAAATGAACCATTGCTATAGGTCCTTAAAATAACAGAACAGCCAGGCATGGTGGCACACGCCTGTAATCCCAGCACTAGGAAGGCTGAGGCAGGAAGATCATGGTGAGTTTGAGGCCAGCCTGGGCTACAAAGTGAGTTCGAGATTGAGACCCTGTCTCAAAAAAGAAACCCAAAACCAAAACCAAAACCAAAACCAAACAGAGCAGCTTCTCCCCTGGAATGCAGAAAGAAAAGGAGGCCCAGAGAGAGGAATGGACCACCTAAGATTACACAGCAAGTATAGACATAGTTGGCAAACCCACAGTTGGGTAAGGCCCAGCCAGACTGGAGAAATGGAGGAGAGGAAGGCAGAGGAGAGGGGAGCCAGGGTCTTATCAGTCTTCTTTCTCTGAACCTACCCTCATCTCCACCCTAGTTTCTCATGCGAAATGGCTCTGAAGTACGGGATCCACTGGTCAAGTATGAAGACTCCACCCCACCAGCCTCCCCACTGCAAGGTGACTGCAGCCAGCAGAGAGGAATATAATGCCTGTGGATCCTTGGCTTTTGGCTTCCACCTCCTCCCCACCTACCTTCTTCTCTGTCCAACCTTGGCCCCAGGTCTTGTTTTGTTTTGTTTGAGACAAGATCTGGGTATGTCGTGCAGGCTGGCCTTGCCCTCTGTGTACCAAGTGTGCCAGCACACCCAGCTTCTGGCCCCCAATCTTGATCCCTATCCTGTGACTCCAAAACTCTGTCCTTAGCCTGTTCTCTGATCGTCTCCCATCTTTGCAGACAACCTGGTTATTGCCCTGCACAGCTATGAACCCTCGCACGATGGAGACCTGGGCTTCGAGAAGGGCGAGCAGCTCCGCATCCTGGAGCAGTGAGTGTCTCTCTGCCAGTGTGTGCCTTGGGGATGGGAGGGGAGGACTCCGCAGAGGCGGGGTAGGGGATGGGAATAGGG